>JAVCKT010008524.1:0-14876 GCA_032273925.1 Rhynchotus rufescens | reverse complement strand
CCCTCTGGCAGATCTTTACTGCAACCACTTACCTGGGTGTTTTTTTAGGTACAAAAACTCTTGGGGAAGGGAATGCCTGTTGCGCTTGGTAAGATGATGATTGATGATATGAGCCCTTGGCAGCTCCCACAATTAGTCCTGGAGATATCACTGCTATAAGAGCAGTGGTATCCCCACTCAGTGCTGGCTACCTACAAGGTGCTTGGTCCAGCCAAAGATGTCATTATTATTAATATTTATTATTATTCTCAGAGCATATAGGGAAGATGGATAGTCCCTGCCATGTGGTGCATGCAAACAGCCTAAATTTCTCACAGAGAATTCATATATCTAGAAAGAACTGCAATCTTATAGCTGATACAAAGACATTAGGACAATCCAGCAGTGATTGAGGGTTTGCTACACACTCTCCCAGCAAATAACTGATTAAAGTCCATATTCCACGTATAGCTATGCTATAAGGTATTGAAAATCTTCTCATTTGAAAATCATTTTCTTCCTCTGCATCTAGGACAATCAGCAGTATGAAATATAAAATCATAATAAGTAAATATGGATCAGCTTGGAGTTCATGTTCAGTCTCAGCTGGAATGCCTTGGGTCTTTCACAGTGGGACACCAGACTGAGCAGGTTTGAAAGGTTGAATTCTGGTACTTTCAGGTAGATAGAAGAAAAGCATAGTGACTTGTAGGGATTCAGTCATGCTTTGGGAAATCACAGTGAGAGGGGCTACAGGATGTCTCTGGTTTTGTTCCTGGTACCACTTTCACATGTTCCAAATATGTATGTAGAAATGCAGAAGAAGAGGCATGATGTACCATCATGTAACCATATTTCAGAAGAGGGGAAAGAGGGTATTTTCAGCTGCTGTCACATTATATGATGTGGGTGCAACTACCAGATGATTGTGCTAACAGGCAATAGAGTGGTATTCTCTTTAGTCTGCCCCTTGTCCAAAAGCAGGTGATGCGAAGCAGATTTCTTCTATTAAGGGTTTCTACAGAGATTGAATTTCACCCTTACTGAGACGTTGGGGGCTTTTCCCTTCCTTAGATTCCCAGCTCTCTACAAATACTCGCTGCATCAAACTCCAAACTGGTCATGCAGGGCAGTGGGAAGGGAAAGGTCTTGGCACAGTGTGACAGTGCAGTTGCTTTCCTGGGTAGTGATGGGCTCAGAAAAGTTTCTGTCTCATCTCCTACAGAAAGTGAAATGTCTTGCAGAGGTCAAAGAAATGTTTCATGCACATAACTATGCACAGTACTTAAAAAAAAAAAAAGGGAAAAAAAAGTCCAGAACAATAAATGCAACTCAAATTCCAATGATAAAATAAAAAGACACAGTGAGAGATCTGTGGTTATAGACATCTCTGGCCTTTTTAAGGCATCTCCAGCCTTTTTAAAGTCAAGGAGGAACTTTTCAAATATGTAAGAAACAAAATGAATAGTATGAGCTCTTCCAGGCACATCAAGGAAAAAAGGCAGAAAATTTCAATATATTTTTCTGCTCCGTACTCAGGAAAAAAAAAACATGTAATGGAGCAATAGTCTACTGAGAATGACATACTTTTCATTTTAAAAGTGATAAAGAAGAACAATATACAGCAGCTTCCATAGCCAGACTTTTTACATCAACAAGCCAGGGTAATTACCCCCCAAGTTAGCAAAGACAGGGCCAAGATGTATCGTGAGACTCAATGTTGCTTTCCTATGTACACGGACACAGAAAAAAAGAGATGCAAAACACCATAAGAAAACTACAATTGTGGCAGTGGGTTAAAAGTATCAACGGGAAATCTGAGGGCCTGTCACTCTATCTGTTTTCTGGATAAAGTAATGGAATAACTGATACCTGGGATCAGGTAGTCAAGGCTTAGAGGGCAGTGCTATAATTTGATGAGAAAAGTACTTGAGTTTAGTGTCCACTTTTGAGGGCCACAACTCAAGGATTGTGTTGATAAATTAGAAAGGATTGAGGAAGTGACACAAGGACAGTTAAAAGGCTGGAAAAAAAAGACTCATAAGAAAATGATGCAAAGTGCTCAGCCATACCAAAAATAAAATACAGAACAGAAAAACCATCAGGCCTCTATCCTTAGACAAAAAGCTCTAACCGTGCTCCTACTGCAGATATCAAGGAGGGCTTTGCAAACTATCAGATAAACTATAGTTTGCAAACTATCAGACAAAGATAGAAGAAATGCTGTGGCCAGAACTGGAAATAAGGAAATATAAATTAGGCATAACGTTCATATCATTAGCAAAATAATTTAACCATGGTTTGCCAAAGACTGTCTACTGGATAATCCACCACCTGCAGTTCATGTTTTCCAAATGGTATCTGATCTAGCTCAACAATCAGAGCAAAGATCTAGCTCAACAATCTCAAAGAAATGTTGGGAGTTCTCAGCTCTTCTAGAGACAGAGTAGACAATCACAATTTTACTTTATGGTTTCATCATCCTTGAATTGTGGGACTGAGCCTAAAGTTTATAGCCTGCCTTTTTTACCCCACTCCCAAACAGGCTGAAAGACATAAACCAGAATCTTTTATTTGGGCTTCAGAAGTATAACATAATGTTCATGCAGCTTTGTTATAAAGTGGGATAGGATGGACAGAAAAGCTAGACAGTTAAAAATAAGCAGATGCAACAGCAAGAAATAAACATTACTGAAAGCCTAGAGGGGCAAGCAGTCCTTCCCTCCCTTTAGAGAGATAGCTCAGATCTCTGCTTCTTTTCTGCTCCAGGGCTGAGCAAGGGGCTGAATTACACACAGAGCAGTGTCGCCCGCGACACGACACCACCTCGCCAGCACCCGGCCTGCCAGGGAGTGGGAGATAGTCACCCTATAAATAGACTGCGCTCTGTTTGGGCTCTCTCCTCCCTCCTCTCGCCCCGGGGTGCATGCGACTGGTGGTGCCATAAAACGCGCAGGGGAGCGCAGGAGGGAGCAGGACGGTGCTTCAAAGAGACAGGGCAAGGAGGCAGCAATGCCAGAGCAAAGCGCTCCGCGGGAGCATCGCTAGCACTAGGATGAGCACCCGGTGGGAACTGCAACCCGAGCCCCCAGCTTGTTTGGCAAGGGGACATGGCTGCGCTGCAAAGGCCATCCCTGCCCTCAGGGATGCTGTTCCAGACGGATCCAAAGATAAGGCCCTACGAAGCAGCTCTGCTGCACTCTTGTTGCATGCCTAGCACACCTCCCATGGCAGCTCCACCATTTTTCCAATGTTTGAGGCTCTCTCTAGCTGACCAGCATCCAAATATCTCATGGAGACCTATTCTTCAGCAGTTGGTAGATGGCTGCAACTTCTGGTACAAGGAAGCAGCATTACAGGAAGCAGAGTCTCACAGGAAAGCTTTTAATAGGAATTTCATTGACAGTGAAGATCCTCATAGGACTTTGATGAACACTTGAACTTTAGTCTGACATTTAAGTGCCTAAAACTCAGTATGAAGCCCAAATTAAGAGATCTCAGGTTCTGCTATTGATGCTTTCTCCCATACACAGCTCTATAAAGCTCCTAAACATTAGTAACATTCCAGAAAGCATCGGTTCTGCTTTTAACTGGACACAACAAATTAAAATCAATTAGCAATTGATCTCAATTATGTTTTTGAATTTATTTTTAGAGTGCAGTTCAGTAACCAAAGTGAGGAACGGCAATCAATGAAGCTAACTTGCTTTTTAGCAAAGCTATTGCCTAGATTATAATACATTTTGCAAAGTTTTCCAAGCTCATAAAGGCAACTGTGTAAATAATGTCACTTATTGAATTCTGCAGAGTGTTGTAACAGCAAGACTAATGGGTAGTCTAATACACTGTGTAGTTGCTATAAGCAATAATCTCCCATGCTAATCAGAACAACTTTCACATTTGTTAACATTATAGAAACCACCTGAAAGAAATAATGTATGAAATAAAAATCAAACATATGCAGAACTAGCTATGAACATAAAACTAGCTTTCAAACTAGCTTGGGGAAGAAAATTAAAACCAACATAAGGATATTTTACTTCCCACCAACCTCAGTGTGGGAAGTGTCCCATTCTCGGTCTTGTTTTGGGTAAAATGGTCCTGAAAACTACCAAGCAAGTTGAGCTCCCACAATTTAAAATGAACAAGAACTGACGGTGCTCTGCACTTCAAGATGAAATCTTGGTTACTGAAACAAGAAGGGAAAATCTTCTTGCAAGAGGATTGTGCCATTGGTAGGTTGATATAATATGACAAAATGTATAACTAGGATTCAGCATACATTTTTTTAACAACTGCAAGGATCTACCTCACTGAGTCATCAATAAGCTATCACCATTTCTTAACTGCAAGCGGGACCCAGGTCAGGATCTTTGGTACAGATTGATCTAACGACAGTTCTGTTTTTATCATTTCATCCCGTATTTTTCCACCACAGCATCCCTCTGGATTTTATGCAGGATCTAAAGAACCAGAAATGCCTGGCATGAGAATCACTATGTGACCTGTACTGGAAGCCTACATGCCCTCACGCACTTCTCAGTATGGTTTCTAGGTCAAAGGAGTATCAAAGGCTCAAATATGTATTTGAACGAGACACCAAACTTTCTGAGGGTCATATATTGCTGCCCAGATTTTTTTCCTTACTGAGTAGGGATTCAGCTTAATGGGCAGCAATGTGATGGACTCAGAAAAGTTAAGGCAACATTGCCAACATTGCTCCTGGACTATTCCTTTGCCTTTTTGTTTGTTTTTGTTTTTGTTTTGTTTTGTTTTTGTTTTTTGGTTTTTGGTTTTTGGTTTTTTGGTTTTTTTTCTTGCCACAAAGGCAGTGTTTCTGGCACAATTTCCACCTTGGAAAATAAATCTGCAAACCACTGGGAGAATGTGCTTGATCTGCAGCAGTTTTACAGCCACTGAGTGCTGTCAAAGGAGAAGGCCATTGCTGCTGAGGGCATCACAGGACAAGGTCTTGGGGACCTGAGGGCATGGTAGCTGAGGGCGTCATGAGCCAAGGGCATCATGGAACAAGATCATTGAGGGCCAAGAGCATCTCAGGCCAAAGGCACTGCAAGCCAAGGCCATGGTAAGCTGAGGGCATCATGGGCTGAGGACCTCATGGGCTGAGGACACTCCTGCTGCTTTCCTACTGGAGAAGATGGTCAGTGAGGAGAGCAGAGAGCACAAGGCCCAGCTCATTACACACCTCTGCATTAGATCTGCTGTAAATCTGACCCACAGGTTGCTCCCAGCCTTGTGCTGTCATGATTTGTGTTTTGAAGGCCCTGGTTTGGCAGCATGCAGACACTTCTGGTTAAAAAAGACGAATTTATCCAGACTACCAGCTCTACCCCAGCCACGTCACAAGGTGCCCCTTCACCGTAAACACACTGTGCAGTGCATAGGAAGAGAAGGTTGTCACTCAGAGGCTATGTTTGCTTTATACAACTAGAGGAAGGCCCTGTGGGCAGGAGAGGCCCGAAGGTTGCTCTGGGCCGCCTCTGTGCTCCTCTGATCCCGGGGCTGTGCTGGCAGCAGGCTCGTCCCTGCCGCAGGCTGTTAATCTGCACTGGCCACCTTTGCAAAAAAAACATGCTTTATGCCTGATTTTATATTTACACACAGAGAGAGAAGAGGGAGGGCCTGAGTTCCTGGGACAACTTCTCTCTTGCTCTCTTACCTCTTCTGGCCCTAGGACAGGCCATGGGTTTAAAACATGGGCTTACAGAGGAGGGCGATGGTGGTAGTGGCCATCAGTAGGGCTGGAGGAGAGAAGCCAACCCACATCAGAGCCTGAGGGAGAAATGATCCTATGACTCCTCTGCCTTCCCGGTCACGTCCCACCCCATCTGGTAGGAACATGGAGCATGGTGCTGCTTCAAGGCAAGCAAGGAAGAGTGAGGAGCTTCTCCTACCCTTGAAACACCCAAGTCTGACCTCATAACACTGGGTCTGCAGCAGAGCAGCCCCATTCAGAGCCTCTTCAAGTCTAGGAAAATCTTTGCACTTCAGCAGCCATGGATCAGGCACTAAATCTTTACAACAAAGTCTTTTTGGATGAGATTGAAAATGAGATAATCCCTGGGACTGAAAACCCTGGGCTTCGTTTCCCAAGTTCCCTTTATAACCATGCAGCTATCTTTATGTCACCTACATCCAGCATTACCAGAAATCACCAGGGCGGTTAATATAGGTCAGGAAGTCACTTGCCTGGCAACAAGATGCTAAACTAAACTAAACTAAGGTAAACTAAACTAAAATAAGCTAAAACAAGATAAACTTAACTAAAATAAATACTGTATCATACAAAACAATATAATATAATGCAATGTAAATTGTATTTTGAAAATATACAATGTTATATAAATATACAAGTCCTATAAAAAAATACGTTGCCCAGGTAGAGTGGTATTTTGTGGATATGTGCTGTGCTGTTGTTTGGCTGGAGCACATTGGAGTTTTCCTGTTCTCTAACCAGGAAACTCTTTGCACATAATCTTGCAGAAATAAAGTATTTCTGAGTCAAGAATCTTTGTACCAAATTGTCCAGTGGGTTTAAAAGTTACCAAATAGGACAGACCTATAACAGGAGCAGTAGTAAGATCGGGCATCTCTAGGAAAACCACACATGCACACACAAAATGGATTTTCTAAGGCTTTTCCAACAAGTGACTAAATGCACAGCGAATTAGAATTTGCTGGGCAACAGAATTATTGCATTATTTCCTTCTTATGCTAACCAATCCAAGCATTAAAGGGATACAAAAGACACTATGTTTGATATAATAGTTATCCAAAAAA
The DNA here is from genome assembly GCA_032273925.1 of Rhynchotus rufescens. Lineage (NCBI taxonomy): Eukaryota > Metazoa > Chordata > Aves > Tinamiformes > Tinamidae > Rhynchotus > Rhynchotus rufescens. The sequence continues at coordinate 8,096 of JAVCKT010008524.1, read as the reverse complement.
ATACCTGAAAGAAATTTTTAGAATATTCTAAGAGGGGAAATAATATTTTGGAAACATAATGCCTGATCCAAAGAAGTCAACAAGAGGAACTTTACCTTTGGTATCTCTAGGCACTGGATCAGGCCCTTAAAATAGTTCTGGAGATGTTCCAAAAAAAAAATTATTTCAGCTACATTCGAACTCTTTGCTTTGCGGGTATTCAGTAATTTTCACTGTTGGTGTTAAACTGTCCAGGGAACTTTTATGCTCATAAACGTGGCCTCTTTCTCTCTGTTGCTGCTTTTACATTGACACTGCATCACCCACTTCAGTAAACAGTCTCCTGATCCACCCTTTAAGGAGTCAGCGAGCAGAATTAGGCACCAGAGATGTGCCTAAAAGCCTTGGTATCAGGTTCTAAGCATCGCTTTAGCTAATTAATAAAAGAAAACCACAGCCCAGAAACTTTCGATGTTTTCAGACCATAACCTCCTATTCACCCGCTTGCTCTGCTCCCAGGAATCCAGAATCATCAGAATTTTTCCTTTTTTTTTCTATTCTAAATTTGAGGATGGCTTGGCCATTCTCCATGCCTTCCAAAAGAGTGCAATCCGGTGCAGTGTTCCTGGGATTTTCTATCCTCCCATGGGAAATAGATTGAAATTAGAGATCCTGGCAGGATCGCGGCTATTGGACTCACTCATAACACATGGAACAAGACCTACCAACCCAGCTCCTCCCGGGGTTAACAAAATGGGTTAAACATGGAGAAATCTGAAAAGTTCTTTTAATAAGTAGGACACTTTTTCACATATCAGACTCTTAAAAGTGCATGTTAGGAGCAAGTTTCATCTTTCTGTGAAGAGTTCAAAGCCTTAGTTTAAATCTCACCAAATCAGCAGTAACCAGAGTACCATGGACCTACAGAAACTATGTTCTGGACCCTAAGATATTACATTCATGAACTCTTGTCCTGCCTACCTCAAGTACTACTACAGAAGTTACTACAGAAATATCAAGAAAGGATGGGACGGGGGCAAAAATACAGGAAGAGAGGATTTATTCTGGCTTCTTTCTCCCATGCTGATATGATGATTCATTTATTTTTTTTTAGCTATGCAATATGGACTCATAACAACTATTTACTTTTCTTTCTTTATCTAACAGCTGTCTGCAGAGAAAGGCTGAAAAAAAATCTAAACATGTTAAGAATGAGAGAAAATATTCATCTGCAATATAAAATCGCATGTTATATTTAAATCTTACTACATTATCTTTCAGATTATGTTTAGTTTCAAGAGAAGGAAAAAAAAGAATCCCTATTACTTTCTAAAATTAGCAACAGAATTTGTGTATTGTTTTTATGGGGGGGAGGCGGTCAAATACAACAGATCTTTCTCAGAAACTTTTGCCAGAGAATAATTAATGGCTCAAGACAGGGAATCTGGCTAGATCAGATGCATTTTGACGTCGGCACACTAACTGTCACCTCGAGCGAAAAACGGGGAGTCCTTAGGGAAACTTCTGTGTAAATATGGATTAGCCCCGTCGAAGTCAAACGAGCTGATCGGGATTTACGCCGACAGAGCCCAGAGCAGAATTTGAACCCTCTCTTCGGCCAATGTGGGGGATAAAAGAGCTCTAAAACCTCCAGCGAACCCATGGCCACAATGGTGAACGTCGCCACGCACCACCGCTCTAGCCAGGATTATTGCCCCGTCGATCCACAGCCCTCGTGAAACAGGGTTACGTGCATGCACGGAGGGAGACAAGACGTCCCGACGGGCAACTCCATTGCCAAATAAATAATAATAAAAAAAAAAAAAAGAGATAAAGATAAATTCTTAGGATACTTGCAGCGCTTTCCAGACCCTCTTGCTGCAGGCGGTGCCGGCAGCCCGGCGAGCCCGTCCGGCGGCACGGGCAGTGCCGCGCATAGCTCCGTGCCGGAGGCTCGAATCCCGCCTGGGAAGCAGCGAGGATGAGGCGCTCGGCCCCCCGGGGAGGGAGAGAGGGCGAGTGCGTCACGCCGGAGCGCGCTCTGCACTAATATGGGGAGCGGCGGTGGCCGGGAGCCCGCGGCCGTCCGGCAGGAAAGGACAACCCCTGTAATCCGAGAGCCGGAGCGGGCACGGGAACTGGGGTGAAGATGCCGCCGATGGGGAGCTTTGGAGGGATTAAGCCTTCCTGCGGGCCGGGAGACACAGTATTTTAAGCTGCCAATGTCAGGGAAAGTAATATTCTTGGGTGCACGCAACTGCCTTGCCCGGCTCCATTAAACGTGGCATAATTACCCGGTTGTAATGAGGCAGGTATTTTAAAGAGGCTGGAGCGTGATTTTATAATTGGGCATTATGTAACAGCTCCTAAAGTGTCAGACCTCGGACAACTCTGAACGCCTGCCTGCGGTCAGGCTGCAATACTTTAATGATGTGTTTCGAAGCTGCTCAGCCTGGGTTAAAATTCCTACATTATTGCGCCCTCCCTTTCCCCATCCAGCGGCATTTCCCATGTCTCTGGCAGTGAGTGGTGCGGATTTGTGGAGTCTGCTCCCGCCACTGAAAGTGTTCCTCTAGTGGCTTTTCCATGTTCAGTGGCTACATCCTTGAGGGGAAAACCAACATTTCGTCACGGAATTGCTTACGTCGATGAGATGCACACAATAGAGAGTTGTTGGTTATTTAATCGTCACTGTTACGAAGCTTTTTGTTCATGTTTTACAGGATTTATCAGGGGCAGTGTTTGCCCTTGTGCAGCCCGTCAGCAGAAATTCTGCCCCGAGAACTGAAGTGGGGCATCAGATTTGAGCTGACTCCCCATAGGGATGAACCTCGTCCATTTAAAATTGCTACGGATGACCCCTCTGCTTTGATTATCCAGTGCAAACGGAGCAGTGAGACACGTAAAGCTCATTCAAGCCCCTGTTTCTGCACATTACAAGCCAGTCGTGAGGAGCACTGGCACATCCAGTCACTGAGACACAAACTAAACTCTCCATTTCCTTGGGTTCCGTACCTGTTTTTTTACTAAATAATATTAAAAAGAAATTTGATAAAGCACTGTAAATCATACTGTCTTTGAGAATGGATTTTGGACTAAAACATTAATGTCTAATCTATCGCCAACTTGTGGGTCTAGAAAGAAATTTTCCATGAATAAGTTTTACCACAACTTTGCATTGCATAGGTTTTTCAGTTCCCTCCAAAATATTTAAAAATAACCATAAATAAATAAAGGACCTATACCCAGAAAACATGACATATCAGGTTCAGCCTGCAAATTCCATGAATTTTTGGAGACACTCTTTGCTTCTAACACAGACACCTTCCTCATGTCCACAGTTTCCTTTCAGACACCTGGCTTTTATACACTCATACGTGAACTGTCAGTATTTTTTTTAATGACCCATATTGATGCTGCATTCAAACTAGTAAAACACAGCATGCAGACAATTTTCAAGAGATAACTTGAATATAGAACAGGTTCTGTACCTGGCGAACCCAGCTAGCTTTAAAAATAATCCATAAGGGGTTAGAGTTCTCTGAAATTGCAGTAGAAAGCCTTGTGCACGGAAGCTTAGTGAATCAGAAAAGTTCAATTCAAGTTGAAAGTTGAAATAAACAGAGTCAGGGCACACCACAGCGATTTTGAATTTTCAGCCTGCTTTGGTACAATCTTCTTATTTGATGTGCAATATCACTACCTTTGGAAAGATCTTGCAATATTGTGATAAAAAAAAATTTAAAAAATCATTTTTTGTCATGCAGAACTGTGATTAAAAATTGTGATTTGTTCCTTCCAAGGGGCAGGGAGGCATGTTTTTGCTGTGAAAGATAAGGGATCTATTACCGTCACTGAAAATTTTGCACTGGAAAGATTTGCAAGGCCACCTCCTAGCAGGGGGCCAGGTCACATCTTCTCAAAGGTGGCTGCATTAGAGAAGAGAGAAATTTTGTGCTTCATTTGCCCTCTTTCTTGGGAACACGCATCAGTTCTCTGCTACTGATAAGAGGAATAAAAAAGAGGGACACAAAACACAGTCATAATTGCCGGTGCTATATGTATTTAATGATACCATTTTACATTCTGCTGGGATCTCATCCCACTGTGATGGGCAGCACGGAGCCAGTGCCAGGATGTGCTGCTGTGGGGAAAAGCAACGAGGAATCACCACTAATGGCATGAAAGCCAGGTGTCTTTGCAAGGGTGACCACCAGTGCCACAGGCGGACTTAGGGGACATCTCTGTCTGGATAACGGAGGAAAAGAAAACTTTCTGAACTACCTGGATCTCTTCCATGACACAAAAACTGCAAGAAGGAGAGAAGGGTTAGGGACATTCCAGTTCTGGAAAAGTTTTCTTTTTTTCCTCATTATTAGGAGTTCTAATTACTTTGAAAGAAGAGCAATGAGATAAATCCTGCAGAGCCAGAAATGTGACCTGATTTCCTTCCTGATTTAGAAACTGTCACTTTGCAAGATAAACCCAAAGAGACGGAGCCAGGTCAAAGTGGGCCCATTAGTTTGGTTTGTAAAGTAAATAATAAACCAAGATTGATGGGAATATCACCAGGATTTTCTTTGGTAAGCGTTCATAAGGACAGTGCTATTTAAAAGATACATAAACACATATTTATCCAAACTGTTTGCAGCCGTACATGACACCAGGATAGGGATATTCACCACACGCAAATCGGAACAAAATCAACCAACTTCATCTACCTTCCTCCAGGTTAGACATTAAAAATAAAAGGCAATGAAAGGATTTCATTTATAAATTGCTTCGCACTGTGATGAAGGCCCTAACTCATGCATGTAAACACAAGCTTAAAAGTCAAGCATATACTTAAGAGAGACGCTGCTTCTCTGATACATGAATTTTATTTAGCAGAACTGAGAAATTACTTCTTGTCACCTTTTAACTATCAGACCTATAATTTTCCAAAGTAATTCTTAAGGACGATTGCAGACAACTTACAAGGTAGCAATTTTCAGGAAGAACTGAGCATTCCCTCTCTGAAAACAACAGATCTTTTTCACGTCTTTCAAATCGAGCTTCCAAATATGAAGGCAGCTAAGATGGTACCAGATAATAATCTGTCCCTGCAGAAAAGCGTGCCCAGGATTTCTAAATTTCAGCCCAACAGGCCTTATCATGAGACCCCAAAAGTTTTCTCCTCCTAAACACATGCAGAGCTTTCCCTCAAGATACTAAATAGAAAATGCTAATGAAAGAAAAGAAAATGACACCAATTCCCTTTTAATATCATGTTTTTTTAATGAAAAACTATCTGTATTTCACTAATCTTCTACTCATTTTTAATTATAATCCTGAGTATACATTTGACTAAGGAGTACAGCAACTACTCCAGTTTTCTGTGGCTCAGCACCTACCCACATTTTTCCGTAGCCTGCAGATGTCCTGGGAGGTGTTCGCTGCCCATGCAGGTGTTTGCCTATCACAGTGAGCACTGGGACATCTCTAAGGCAAATCAGGGATAATTCACTTCTCAACAGTGAAGCAGTTTTAAACCCTGCAGCCATAAGCTGTTGTTCAGATTTAGGAAGCCTCCTGGTCTACATGCACCCTTCATGGTCAAGGTATTTGGGTTACGTACCCAATGATGTAACTGAATTCCTCTGCGATCTCTGACAAATGACTTCTTAGCCTCCTCTAAAACCAGGGTATGAAACAATATCAGCTCTCTATCATACTGTACAGGGTTTTTGCATGCTTTAAATCTGTGGCACTCCTTGTAGTGAAGACGGGTATCGGAATTTGACCCTTTGTGGCTGCAAAGCCCTTTGAGAGTCCCAGGCAGAAGTATAAAGCTCTATTGTGTTTAGCTTCGGATTAACATCAAGCACAGAGAAAAACCACATGTCACAACATTGATCTCCAATCGCATACGGGTTGGGTCGTATTCCCCTATGATTACTTCTGGCAATATTGTGATGTGCCTCGTACAAAGAATTGCATGCTACTTGAGTCTCAGATCTTTTGGTACATTAACATGAAAAAATACACTTGCACTGTAGGCTTCCAGTAATATTGCTTACCTGTTGAAACATTTTTCTTCCCCCCCCCCATCCCTGAAAAAAAAAATTATTTTTTTTTCATAAGTATCCTCTATTTCTAAGGATCGCTTTCAACTTTGTTACCCATACAAAAGGGTTTACACCAGAAAAGAGTATTTCCAAAACAATCAGTCATCACTTCCAACCTATTCATATCATTCCCATCCTTTCCCCAACACTAAGCTCCCCTCTATTTTTTTTTTTTTTTTTTTGGAAGCAGCTAATATCTCAGTGGAGACAACATGCTCAAAGCAACAGCAGAAACATCCTCAAAGGCACCACTATTTTTTGTCCCATTAGGATAAGGAGGATCCACTCCCCGCAGCCTCACCACTCTGACCTTTTCAATTCCCTGCCACCAAAAGCTTATAGGATCTGCCAAATCCATCTGCGACTCCACCTGGCCTGTTTCCCACGCCAAGAGGACGGATCAAATATACGTGTCTGAAAACACATCCCTGCTTCCTCTTGGTACCACCCAGGGGCTACCCTCCAACTCCAACCGCATGGAGAAGAAGCCTGCAGCTGCCACCCGGGCAAAACCCTTAAATCCTGTGAAATGGCAGGAAAAAATATCAACTTCAGCACCTTGGACAGGACATCACAGAGTACACACCCGCAAACCCAGCAAAGTAGCAAATCAGCCCTGAAATTGCCCAAAGTGCACATGACCCCACAGGACACATCTGCGGGCCTGTTTATTTTTAGTATTGACAAATCCTCTTTGAATCGCAGTGTTTATGACCGCTCTTTCGGGAGGAGATGCTCATCCCCCCTCACTCCCCGTCGCGGGAGGTGGGGGACAGTGGGGCCACCAGCTCCCTGCCCAGCGCCCGTCTCTGGGCTCCACATCTGCCAACATCTGCACATCTGGAGGGGCTCCGCGCAACCACCCACCAACCTCAGCTCATCCCTCCCACGTAGAAGGAGACCTGTTGCTGTGTCTGAGCTTCACCTTTCTGCTCCTCACTTCCACCTCCTCACCGCAACACACCAGGAAGAAGAAATAAAAAGAAAGAAAATAGAGAAAAAAAAAAAAAAGAGAGAGACAGAGACAAAACCCAAAACTCCCATTAGAGCCACTCTCTGGTTGCATAAGTTTTGCTTAAATTCAGCTTTCGTTTTCTTGTACCGTGCTCCCAGGATATCCCTCTTCCCCTCTCGGCTGTCTCAATAAAATCATCATCACCTTGCCAGCATGCAGCATGGCTCTCCATTATTTTTCTTTTATTTGGAAAAGTCAGGCAGAGTTTCCAATTTGAATCCGTAAAAATAAATTAATTAATTTTTAAAAAATCAAATATTTTAATCAGCAGTGTTCCACAAATCACACAGAGGGGAACAAGATATACACATAATAAATTATGTCAGTCCTTACAAGTAATATCAATAACAGCCTCATGATACAGAAGAATGAAAAATTTTCCCTGCTACCATGGAAATACCCCTTCTTATTAATTAATTCCTTCCCTTCCACATGTGCTGTTAAATTCCCGCTCGGACACATCTGCCACCACATCGCACTCCCTAAACTATCTGCTGAATATCCACGGTGTCGGTACGATTATTCCACATATTCCACATTATCACTGTTTTATTATCATTATTATTATGGCACAGAGAAGCAAGAGGGACGCCAACAAGCCTTGCAAAAAAAGTTACCCCCGGGCACCCAGCCCCGGCCTCTCCCCCCTGCGCACGCGGGACCCCCGACGCGGCACCCAGCGAGGGGTGCAGGGGAAGGGGATGGGAACGCGGCGGCGCCACCGGGGAAAGTTTGGGGCTCCAAGCAGGGGAAAAGCCCATCCAAGCTACCAACTCCTCACACATGCTCATAACCGTGTTTTTTCGTGGCGTCCTTTTTCTTTTTTTTCTTTTCCTTTTTATTAGCAACCACGCCAAAAAAAAAAAAAAAAAAAAGAGGAACTTACATCGTTTTATTTAATTTTTCCCGCTAAACCAAGAGTCCCCGCTTCACTTGACTGTATCCACAGCGTTTAGTCCCCGTGCGAGCCCCGCGCGGCGCCAGGGCCATGGTGC
>JAVCKT010008521.1:4831-21706 GCA_032273925.1 Rhynchotus rufescens | reverse complement strand
AGGGAGCAGGTGAGGAACACGTGGGTCCCGCCACGATCTGCGTGTCCGTGCAGCTCTCCCGGCCTCGCGCCCTGTGTCTCCCTGTGTCCTCCTGTGGGATACCCCAGGGCAGCCTGCCGATTTGTGGGCTGGTAGTCACAGTTTTCTGTGAAGTTAGCACAGTTCTGGGGTTTCCTCACTCTTGGCACGGAAGGTGAGTGCAGAGTGAAGGGCGGGAATCCGACATTGGATGTTTAACTCTGTGAGCTCCGGCTGCTCCCCTTCCACACACACTTCCTTCATTTCTGTGGGGCTTGTTGCATCCCGTAACCTTGATGTGTCAGAGCGCTTCCCACTCTGGGAGGAATTAAGTCCTTAGCACTGATGCGTTTTTCCTCCTTTTCCCCCCTGCCCATTCCGCCGGCCCACAGCAATGTGAGGCTGCAGAATGTGCTGCTAGAGGCCGGTGCCGCCATGGGGAGCAGCGAGCCTCGGGAGAAGGACGTCGCGGGAGCGCTCGGATGCGACCTCAGCAACGGCGGGAGCAGCAGCGCGGAGGCAGCCCGGCGCCTGGCCAAGCGCCTCTACTGCCTGGACAGGTTCAAACGCTCCGACGTGGCAAAGCACCTGGGCAAAAAGTACGTGCTTTATTAAAGCGAGGCCTTTGGCCGTCCGCCTCGTAGCCTCGGGTGTGCAGAGTTCGCCCCTGATTGACAGACTTTATCGATTTCTTTTTAAAGCAACGAGTTCAGCAGGCTGGTGGCTGAGGAATACCTAAAGTTTTTTGATTTCACGGGGATGACGCTGGACAACTCGCTGAGGTAAGTGCCTCTTGGCAGAACTCGTGTTCCTCTTTTGGTAACGGCGCTGTTTCCTGTGTTCCTCAAATGAAGAATGTGCACAGTGAGGGCTTGTCAGGGAGAAAAGGGAAATGGGAAGCCCTCTGTGATGGAGCTTGCCTTTCCTATTTGTCCTGGCGTGTTGGCATGACCCGTAACAGCATTGCAGGGGTTGCATTTCCTGGAAGGGGGTGTTTTGGGGCATTGACCTGCTCGGAGATAGGTTGTGTGCTCAGTGAACAGGTCATTAGTAACCTGCCTGGAAAATTAAGGTGCTGCTCATGGCTGGGCTCCATAGGGCCGTCTGGGCTGGTGCCTTGCGGAGTGTGCTCTGCCTGACCGTGCAAGGAGGGGCCAGGATTTCAAGCATCTTGGCAGCCACGTCCCTCGGAGGTATCTAAAAATGTGCAGAACAGCAAGAGCTTCCAGAGGGGAAATGCTCGGAGTGTTTGGTAGACGCTTATGTGGGTGGTTGAAAGCCCATCCCTTCAGCGCTTGTGTCCTTCTGACCCTGGAACTAAGCCTCGGCAGCCTCTGCTTTCAATATTTTTTTAAATCTCAAAGTCAAGAGTAACTCAAAATACCAAACCTGTGTAGCAGAGGCCTGTTAGCTGCTGGTGATAGCTAAATGGCAGCATAAAGGAGAGGGATTTAAAGTGATTTCTGATTTTCCGTGTTAGGTTACTCTATTTCTTCCTCCGTCCCTGCCACCAGTGACACAGGACCAGGAAAACTCGTGGCCCCATTTGCAGAGAGGGCTGCAAGGAGGCTGTTCTAGGAAGCCAAGGTGAAAATCAGCTCCCACCTTTGCACAGCAAAGAGACTGGGACTTGCTGAGACTGCTAAGGAGTTAGTCCAGCACCTAATGCTGGATGGAGCAGAGCCAGAGTCCTGTGTCCTGTGTCCTGCTGGGGTCGTGGCCCCCATGGTGGGAAATTTGCTGCATGTTTTGGGTGCTGGGAGCCATGGAGCATGATTCTAAATATACCTCATCTTTTGAATTGTGATATCCTATACCTAGCTGCTTTGTGGCACATATTTAGGAGGTCTCTTCTCCCGGTAGATCTCCTGCTAATATTAATAGCTGTGACCTTGTGTAAAACATGATCTCGTGGGCCCATTAAAACATAGTGGGGTTGCCCCTTGCCAGCCACATTAGCAGCCTGGGGGACCTCATCCTCAGCTGCCCGAAATGTTTGAGGAGCATTTGGGAACGTTTTGGGGAATGTTCTGGAGCGCACCGGGATGCGGTATGTCCAACCACAGAGTCCTTCCTGGACCTTCCCCAGGGGGCTGGGCCCTTCCCAAAGGATCCTGCCCTTCCGGAGCCTGTCCCCGTCCTTCCCGCAGTGCAAGGAGCTTCCCTCTTTGTGCCGTGCACAGATCCCTGCTCCAGGGGCAGAGCCTCCCCTGCCAGATTCCTCCCTGCTGCCAGGCGAGAAGCCCTGGGAAGCCTTGGTTGTGCCCACGTGTGAATGTGATTATTTGCAGTGCGTTACACGTCAAATTAAGTTATTACCCGCCAGATCACACTCTCTGTGTGTATAATACTGTGGCAAGTACAGCCTGTCTCTGGCCTTGCATCAGAGAAATAAAATTAGCGCTTATTCACGCAGGTTAGGTAACCTTGAATGTTCCTGTAGTGTCTCCCAGGCCCCTCGGATCTGCTGCCAGCTTAAACCTCTTGGAAGCCTCAAAAATTTTCTATCAGGCATTCGTTTAATGTGCCTTGTTACTTCAGACCCATAAGGTTCGTGTTTGCAGGCTCTTTATATTAACAGCGTGACAAATGTCTGTGGGGGTGACAGAGCCCAGGAGTGGGCTGCCCAGGGAGGCTAGGGAGTGTACTCTGGAGATCTTCCCAATCCGCCTTGTGCAAGGTGCAAGGGATGCATGGCCCCTCTGCAAGACCAGGGTGATTTCAGTGGGGGTGAAGGGGCTGCTCAGTGTGTCGCTCCCCAGAGGGCTGCACATCCGAGTCTGTTCTGCACCTGCCTGGCTTCGCTACCTGGAGGAATTCCTTTGCTTCCAGTGGGGATATATTTAATAAGTGTAATGTTAAAGCATGCAGGACTCATGGGCAGTGAGAGGAGGGCAGAGAGCGTCCTGAAAGGCCATCCTCTGCCGACACCACCTGCTCCAGTTCCTTCCCCCAACGTGGAAACCACCGAAAGAAAGAACAACTGCTTCAAGTGGTGTAATTGTTTATTAGCTTATGTATTTAATGGCTGAAACCAGCAGCAATCCAACTCCTCCTCGTTGATTTACTGTGATGTTGCGATTAAGTACACATGGGGTAATAATCTGTTTTCCTAGAAAGACTTCTCAGAACTGAGTTTCTGGTGTGCACTTGCATATTACTTGCTGTGAAATGTGCTGTGTGAGGCCACCAGAGATTTACGATTTTAATTTCACCATTTTCTGCGCTTCTTGTAGGAGTTTCTTTAAAGCCTTTTCACTTATCGGAGAAACTCAGGAACGAGAGAGAGTTTTAATCCACTTCTCCAGCAGATACTATCAGTGTAACCCAAACACCATTTCGACTCAAGGTAATTTTGCTTCTGATAACAAGGTCTGTGGTCTGCCTCGTCATTCATTTTCACCCTCAGTACTTGGGAAATGAAGATTTGTAGCTGCAAAGTGTACAGTTTGCCTGCAGTGAGCCTAGAAATCCTCTCCATTTCACATGCAGACTTGTAGTCAGGCAGAGAACACTGTGGCTGCCCAGTCATGGAAGGCGTTCAGGCGCCTTCAATGTAAATCCTTGTTCTGAATGTTTCTCAACTGAAATCCAGGGATTGCCCCATTATGTGTATCAAGAAAGGGAATGGGCAGCTTTAAAACAGGATCAACTCCCACATTCTTGAGCTTTTCCCAGTGCCTTTCTCATCCAAGAATATCCTGAGCAAGCAATTAGAAAAGCTGTGCCATTTTCAGATAGAGAAAATGTGTCAATGTGGCCACTCCAGGTTGCTGTAGGGACATTTCCACTTCAGAACATGAGCAAGTATTGAGGTTAAAGTGACCTCCACAGACCTTGCCTAGTAATTCTGAAGTTTTATTGTATTTATTTAAATTCTGGCATTTTAAGTAATTCTGATGTTGCATTTCCACTGTCACTAATCAAGAGCTGCACTGCAGAGGTAAGATAGCTTGCCCATCTCAGTAGAAGTGCAGGTTGTATTTGCAGTAGCCATTTGAGTGCCCTGATACCTGCTTTTTTTCCATCTTTCCTCCATTCTTGTTTCCATCCTTTGGATGTGCCTGTGATTTGGGAATGGGAGAGCTGCCCACCCTATGGACTTGCCAACACCTGAACCAGAGTGCTACAGCCCCAGACCCAAACTGTTCTGAATTTACCCCAGGTGGTGACAGCATTAGATAGGAGAAGCAGCACTTCACTAGACTGCCTCTGCAGACAACATTAAGAGAACATAGTCCTGAGCTGGATCCCAAGCTCTTGCAAGCTGTTGCCAGGCCCTGCACAAATTCAAGCTTGGCTTTAAAGCGTGCCACGTCCATGCCCATCTTGGCCCCATATTCCCGTGCCTCTTTTTGTGTCGTAGCACAGGGAATGTGGTCCTTATGCAGACCTGAGTGGTGAGACAGACCATCGTCTGGTGGTTTGTGTCCCTGCGGCTGAGACACCAATGGATGAAACTTGTTTTTTCATGTTCTGCCCTGGAAACAAGTGAGAAAGAGGGAGACAGTTGAGGCTGTGGTAAGGGCATTATGAGGGAAAGGGGACAGAATGCTCTCCTGCCTGGTTTGCCTCCCTCACTGCTACTGCACCATCGTTTGTCAGTCAGTTAAAAAAGAAGGCTTTTCTGCCGCGGCAGCTCTGCGATGACCTTGCTGTTGATTTACTTAATTATGTTTATTTCTTGATGAGCGGGTTCTCATTAAGGGAGCAGGCTTGATGAGGCTCTGTGGCTTAATTTGCACTCTTCTCAAAAGCCCAGCTGTGGTTTTACCTGTGACTTGGGTTGTGTCTGTTCCTGCAGATGGGGTTCACTGCCTCACCTGTGCCATGATGCTGCTGAACACTGACCTGCATGGCCATGTGAGTAGACACATCTTTGTGTAACTCCAAAGTCAGCTTTGTGCTGGTGGGGCCCTATTGCTGCCTGTTACTGAAGCACCCTGAAAATTCCCAGTGCAGACAGCAAATGGAGGAAGGAAATGGGAAATCTCTCCTTGAAAGGGCTGCAGTCCTAGGCAAGGAGCTTTCTAGCACACCCAGCAGTGCTGCACATGGTCTTGCCCTTACATGTGAAGAAGCTGCATGTCCTCAGGGCCCTTTCTTTTGGGTGTGCATCCTGGGGAAGGCAGCTGACCCTGCCAGAAAGCTGCGGTTGGGATTGGCGTCCCCTTCCAGCAGGCACGAACACCCGGGAAGGCGGAGACGATCCGGGGAGGTCTCGCAGGGAGGGCACCTTTGCCAGTGGCTGCTTGCAGGGGCGCTTAGCCTAGGGGCGTTGTGCGCACAGGCGGAGGGTCAGGTGCAGCACACGGGTCCTTGGCATGGCCTGGAGAGCCCCAGAGCTGTTGTGCCCTCTGGGGAGCCCATGGGAGCAGCTGTGCAGCAGGTGTGGGCAGTGGGACCAGGGCTGCCTTTGGAGTTTGGCTGCATCTCGCCTGCATGCTGCACCAGCAGCAGTCACAGAGCGTTAATCCCGAGCCCCTCCTGAGACCTCCCACGTCTGTGGAGAGGGGATCAGGCTGCCCGTGGCGGACGAGAGGCTTCCATGCAGCCTGCTCTGCAGGGCAGCGAGCAGCTCTGCACGCTGCTCCGCAGCCTCCCCGTGCTGCAGTCCTGCAGGGAGAGCCCCATGCCCGAGCCCAGCAGTGGCACCCGGCACCTCCTGAACGCAGGAGCCCTGCAGGGCCCTGTGTGAGGTGCTGGGGCGCGAGCCCGGCCCTTTCACTGCTGCTGGGTGCTGGGTGCTGGGTGCTGCGTGCGCCGAAGCCGGGCGGCCCTGCCTGCCAGGGCTGTGCTGCCGTGTGCAGCAGCTCTGCTGCCGGCCGCCTGCCTCCTCCTCCCGGGATTTCCTGTAACAGTCGTTTCTCCTCTTGCTGCTCCGCGTTTTTCCACCTAGGTGGTAAGTTGGGCCTTTCTGGCTTGGAATGCAGCCCCTTGTGCATACACTCCAACTGCCTGATTTCTAACAAGCTTATAGTGCTCCAGGCCGTCCTTGGCATGATCCTGCTAGAGCAGGGAACGAATGAATCGTAGAGCTTGTCTACACGGAGTTGTTCTTGTTCCCAGCTAAGTGTGGACAACTTCATTTCGGAGCTAGCTCAGTCCATCATAGGGCTGTAGGACAGCTGAGGTGCCTTGAGGCCACACTTTCCCTTAACTCTTGTAGACAAACTCTTACTTACCCCTTTATTTGTTCATGTCTTGCTGCATTACATTCTCTTTTTAACAAAATTTCTATAACTGTTTTTCCGTATCTTCTTTTTCTCTCTGCTTTCACAGTTAATTTTCACTAACAGTGTACTGGAGATGCATGCTCGCTTCTCTGCTGCCCAGTTGATGCCCTTTGCCATGTTTGCATTTTTCTACATTTTTGGCAGAGCTGCATCCTGCCAGATGCATCTGCCTGGACCTGTGTAGTGCCACATGGAGGTGTTGGCTTTGCTCCCGGAGCGACACAGCCATGTCCCTGCCCTGCTCCTTTTCTCAGCAGGGCTCCATAGGTGGAACGAGGCTGGCTCTTGGTGCTGGTCCTGGTGAGCGTGAGGAAGCACCAAGCTGATCCCTGGAGGAAACAGGCAGATGCAGACTGGAGTGGTGTCAGGAAGAGCACTTGCAGTGCACTGGGGTTGTGCTGGGAGGAGCTATGCCCTGCTTGGCAAGCAGCAACCACGCTGCTCTGTGGGGAGCCCCCCGGCATAGATGGTGGTGGATTGTGCGTCCCCTCGCTGCCCTCCGTCCCTGCCCCTCGAGGACCTCTCCTTAGATGAGGCAGCAGAGGCTGGGTGGCTTCAGCCCAAGGCATCATACAGCCGAGACGCTGAGTGACCTGCTTGTAGTTTGATCCCCTCTTGGGGCTCTGCTACTGCATTAGTCTGGGCTCTGGATGCTCGCTAGCTCCGTGCCTGCGCGCAGAGTCTTTCTCTCCAGGCTGCAGATGCACTTGGCTAGCAGGGCAGGGAGCAGGGCTTCAGGCCCGGGGCCCTTCCTCAGGGGCAGAGCAAGCAGCCCACTGTGCAGAGGGGAACCAGATGCTCTGCAGCGTGTTCCTGTGGGCACATGGAGCCCATGGGGAGCGACCCTGTGCTGCAGGAGGAGGCTTGCAGGGCCAGCACTCACCCCTGGCCAGGGGTCAGACCCAGGAGCCCCTGTTCCCTCTCAAATTTCCCTTGATTCCTCCTCCTGCCAGCTCAGTGTTGTCATTGCTGTCACCTCCATGGGCAGCTGTGGGGTTTTAGTGTCCCAGACGCCGTGAGGACCTAGGACTGACACCTTCTGCAAATGGTAGAGCTTGGACTTGGATCCAAAGAGCAGCTGAGAGCGCTGTCCAAATGGAGAAGTTTGGGTCCTGCTTGAACACAGTCATTCCTGATCTCGTCATCTGGTAACTTCCCTTCTGAGAATTAGGCAGAAAGTGAAGAAAAGAAAGAAACCTTTTGAGATATCAAGGCAGCTTCAGCCCCAGGAAGCAGAAAATGAAGGGGTTGCTCTTGGGTGTTTTGCTTTTGTCTGGCAATTGCCATGGGAAATGAGGATTGGAGATCAGAAAGAAAGGTCTGGAAAAGGCCTCAGTTGGTTATTTTCATATGCTCCACAATGGGATCAAGTAGAGCTCTTCTCCCGGAGGTTGGTAGAGCCCCTGAGGACATGGGAGGTACCATGAACAAATGAGGGAGCTTCATCACCATCTTCTTTACTCATCTCCAGTGCTTAGATTTTTTTTTTTCTTTTCAGATGGGTGGGAGACCTGGGGTCCAAGGGCATCTCTTGTGTTCCAAATATATTCACGTGGTGACGCTTGCATTTGGACAATTCTGGGAATGCCACTCAGGATTGCCTGCCTCAGGCTTGAGCAAAGGCGAGGAGATGCAGTTCCTGTGGTGTTACCTCCTACTGTCATTTTGGAAAGCAGCGGGAATGTGATGCTGTGTTTCTCTGTCTTCCCTTCCAGAACATTGGGAAGAAGATGACCTGTCAGGAGTTCATTGCTAATCTCCAGGGGATGAATGATGGCAAAGACTTCCCTAGGGGGCTGTTGAAGGTAAGAAATGAACCGCAGAGTGTGGCTTTAATGATCTCAGTTAACGATGTCTGGCTCAAACAGAACACCTTGCTTCTGAACCTTGATTCTCAAGCATGGCAGGGAATGGGCACGTTTCTCCACCACGATGTGCACAATGACAGGGAATGGGCATGTTTCTCTATCCAGAATGTTCACAACATTTGGGCTGCCAGACCTCGAACACGTTTGAGACCCTTTGCAGTGTGGGGAGGACAGCCTGAACACCACACTCGACATTGTGGGAGCTCTCTCTTATTAAACCAGATTAAAGAATGCCCACTGTTGAATATGTATGTCAAATGCTGAACTGCATGTCTGGGAGATGTGTTTTCTTCAACAAAGGTGCTTTGGGGTTTTCATGTTAGAGCAGGAGATGTAATTTCAGATTATTGTTGAATATGTGCTGCCTGGTACAGGCTGGTTTGCTGCAGCTTTTGTTCATTAAATTTATGCCAGGAGTTAAATCTGAAAAACAGTTAAAAGAGGCTGAGCGGGATGAATCTTTTTTTATTGTCAATAATAATGAGAGTGTTTCGTTTATTTCTGTGTGACGGCTGGAATGAAATGCCAGTCTGTTTGAATGAAGAGAACAGCACTTACACTGGAGTTCATAAATGTTTTGGTAATGGAAATAAAAATAAGAGATTGCTGCATTTGAGATGTGGCCCAAAGCCTATTGAAGTAAATGAGAGGATCTGCCATACCTTCAGTGGACTTGTGTCAGGCCTGCTCTGAAATGCAGACACATCTGCATAGTTAAAAGTGACTGAATTTGCTTTTTAGAATTTGCTATTTCCTACTGTGTTTTGTAGCTTCTTCAGGGAACTTTATCTTGGACCTCTCTGCCTCAGTACCTAGTAGACAGTAGGGATTAAGAACACAGACCCTCTTTTTAAAATTAATTACATTTTTTTTAAACCCAGATGCAGACTGTTGACCTGCCAGCATCATCACCACTTAAAAAAAAGAAATCCTAGGAAGCTTAATTTCCACTCTGCCATCAAGAGATGCACTGAGATTAATTTGCAAGCTAATTACAGCCCTTATTGCATAATAGGTCTCCAGGCTGTGTTTAAATAACCTTCCTGGGATACTAAGAGGAGACGTCTCTTGGTGTTCACCTGCTGTTTGTTTTCGTGCTGGCAGAATTACACCGTGGGGACGGAGTCGTAGCTTTCAGTGCTCACCTTCAGTCTATCAGCATGCCCTTTGCCACCCACCCTAGGCCAGGCACTGGGTCTGAGGTTCTTCTGGAGGCGACAGGCTGGAATGTGCTGCGTTTGGGGCAGTTTGCCCCAACTGTGTGCTGCCCTGGCTTTAGGGGAGAAGGGTTATTCCTTCGTCTTGTTCCCTGGAGACCTCTTGGAGCCTGGCTGATCCCTGGACGCTCATGGCGTTTGTTTTTCATTGGGATTGAGTGGCAGTAACTGCATTTCAGCAGCTCCGTCACTGCATCTGCAGCAGCCGCCCCGACACTAGATACGTGATTACAAAGATTTAACAGAAATTAAGCCTGCATTAGTCCCAATAAATTAAATTCAGGGGGCTGTGGATCAGTGCAGCGCTCAAGCACCTGCATTTTGCTGGCACATCAGCAGCTTCAGTACAGAGTGACGAGCAGCGCTGAGGCTGCCAGCAGCAGCTGTGGGCGCTTGCGGGTTGTCCCTGCAGCAGGAGGAGGAGTTTCCACAGGGTGGCACTGTGTCCTCGTGGGAGTGTGGCAGGGAGAACGGGATGCGCTCCGCTCCTGAGCGGGCAGGACTGGCCCTTGCAGCCTCTCTGTGGGGCAGGGCTGCCCTTTGCAGCCTCCCTGCGTTCAGATGCGCCTCAGATGCTCCCCGAGGAGAAGCGCAGCTGCCCGCCGACTGTGGGGAGGCTCAGCCCAACGCTCCCCGGGCGACTGCCTGCCCCTCAGGGTGCTCTGCAGCCGTCACCATAGACCGAACATAAGCGGCCAGGGGTGCAAATCCTGCTTGAGGTGTGCAGGGCAGCCAAAACATGGGCTGGAAAAAGGTGCCTTTAGTCACTCTGATTAATCTTAGTGTTAAGGTGATTAGTGATTAACCCTTTCTTTTTCTCTTTTTCTCTTTTTCTCTTTTTCTCTTTTTCTCTTTTTCTCTTTTTCTCTTTTTCTCTTTTTCTCTTTTTCTTTTTTTTTTAAGATTAATACAATCATACTTTTCACAGGAGTTACATACATTGCTGCTCAGAAAAGTTACTGGCTTATTAGTCTTCAGAGTTAGCTAAATATACAGCTAATCTTTCAGAGATTAAACACGTTTAAAGAGAAAACTGGAAATTAATCCATACAACTTTATTTGATTTCAATGAGCGTTATGTGACAAAAGATAATCCATAAGATGTAGATATTAGCTGCTAATACTGGAGTGCAAAAGGATTTTCATCAGGTTCAATGTATGCCACATTACCATGTCCTTGAAATCTAAAGGTCTGAGAAGTAATAAAGCTGCAGTCTCACCATTTCAAAATAGTTAGATAGTCACATGAAAATCCAAGTACAATTGTATTTGATTTACTAGTAGCAGCAGTTTTACTAATTGATCAGATGTATATAGTGTATAGTTAATTTGTTATACATTTTTTTTTTCTTTTTGTGTGGTACAAGCAGTTTTATAGTACAAGCATTAACAAGTGCAGAGAAATATAGGCCTTGTATGATAGAAAAGCCTTTTGAGAAGTGGACACAGGACATGGCTTAGAGGAGCATAGGTATAGGATGGAAAGTGTTGGGGAGCAGTCTACCAGTAGAGATGCCATGGCAACCAGACAACTCACATACAGAGAGTAAAAAACTATGTAGAACTGTTTTTTTTTTTTTTTAAGTAATTTAGAGGAAAATTAAGAAAGCAAACCAGTATAAAATTTTTATCCTACAGGAGTCAAAGAAAACTTTATTATTTTGTTCATTGCAAAATTAATTACTGACTCACGTTCTTTCACACTAGCTATTGCATACTCAAGAATAACCCTTTGCCTCCCAAAGCCCTCACTCACTGTTTCTAAATTGCTGAAACATATACATTAATAAATTCAAAATTCATTTTATCATTAAAAAGGCTATCAGATTTCAGTTTCATTACTTGTCTATGTTCAGTTTCATTTTGTCTTGTTCAAATAGATATCCCAAATCTGAAAAGAGCATCAAAGTTTTCCATCAAAGTTCTGCTTTGTATCAAAAAATTCTAGATCTGATTTTTAAATAAATTACCATGATTACTGTGTTAAATAATAATTGCTTTCTATGTGCCATACAGTTATTAATATCTGAGACCTGATGAGCATAATCCTTTATAACTTTATAACAAAGCATATAAACATTGAAATCTGAAAATTAAACTAAGGTGATTGTTAGGATCACATTGTAAGCTGATAACAGACTTTTATAATGAATAAGCTTGAGATATGGGATTAATGTGATTGTTCAACATTTTGATACGAGACTTTAATAGAATAAATCAGAGATTCATTGTGTATAGGATACACAAAACTACTCTTGACAGCTCCCTATTTAATTTTTTTGAAGCTGAAAGGAACTATCCAAGGCATATTTAGAATCACATAAATATAGGAACATTAGAAGTTTAATTGCAGTCTTGGTGCTCATACATTTTCATGTTTAACTATATGAGGAAATATTCAGATGCCTATAGATGAGTTTGCTGTTTTCAGTGATAATAAAACAGTGATAATAGCAATAAGAAGCACCTTTTATTTTGCTAATGTCTACAAAATAAGAATAAAATTCTACTATCAGAAGTGCTCATCAGGATCTCAGAGGCCTCACGAGAGTCTGTATGAACTCACTGCTTGCAATAAGACCTCAAATTCTCTTTCTATAAAAGCTGAAATGAGCCTTACTTATATTAATCATCTAAACTATCTCACTTAACTCCATGTACATTTGAGTAATTGGGTATTGGGGTGGTTGTATTTATCTCTACAGGAAACCATTTAGTACTTCAATCCTTATTCTAGGAAGAATGTAATAAGTAAGACCAGATACTGATTTCCCATATGCATTTGTGTAAGAAAGTGCAGAGGTCACAGTAATAAATAATAAGTAACTATAAAATATTTCCTATCAAATTTGTTTCTATCTTAATATTTAAATTATTATATTAACAAGTGTAAATACCTACAGTGTACAATCATTTAAGTTAGTCATTTAGACTCTGTACAGTTAATAGAGAGAAAGTGGTACTTTTATAGGGTTAAAAATGATATTTAAAATGATAAATTTCATTAATCCGATTTGTTTTGTATTTCCCTTTTAACGAGATGTTTAAATTGTCATGGTTGATTGATATTTATAAGTGAGGCTTAAGTGAGGCTGATTCTAGTCTGACATATCTTCCTCCCAGTGTGATGTGTGGTTGAACTCACAAAAAATGCTGGAGTATCTAGGGAAAGGTGTTCAGACATGTTTCATACGGATAGTTACTTTAATGTCTCCTGATGACCTTTAAAGGCCTCTTACAGCTTTCAGACATATGGAGTACTAACAGTTATTGGAAAGAAGGTTTAGAAGTGTGAACAATGAGGCGGTAACAGCAAACATATCCATTCACCTACTGCTGTGTAACTAACCACTGGGGCCCCCAGGTGGGAACTAGCAAAGAGTGACAACTTTGGTTTTTGGAAACATCAACATGGGGGTGTACACAGGCTAATCCCTCAAGGTACTTGTGGAAGTGATAGCGAAACTCCTGTAGTCTAAGGCTAGAGTTTGGGAAAGAGTTAAATGGCTGAGGATTTATTCATGAAACTTTCAAAACACAAATCGCAGAATATGTGAGGTGGGAAGAGACTTTCAGAGATTGTCTAGTCCAATTCTCCACTCACAGCTACAGCAGGTTGCTCAGGGCCTTAAAATCATTGTGAGTTACATCATTCTTCTCAATACGCTTGATCTTGCAATTGTCTATATTAAATTTCTTTCAGAAATTTCTGTCAGAATGATTCTGTGACCTCAGCAGGGCTTTGTAGCCTTGAATAACTGACTTAATGTTGTGTTGCTGCATGATATTATCACCTTATTATTTGTATTGAGACTGTATATCATCATTATATATCTGTTTGGACACTTGCTGGAAATGTGAGTAAGAAAAAGTATTTTTTTGTCTCAGTAGTTATTTAAACTACATTTAAACTATTTAAATACTAGATACAACTCCTTGATCAGAAATAGATTGCATTCTCTTTTATTAAATTCCAAATAAATGACTAATAAACAAGTCAGTGGGATGTCTCTTAAATTTCTGTCATGCAATCAACATTTTTTTTCAGAATGTTGTAATTAGCTTGTAATTCCAAAACCTTTCTGTTTCTGAAAGAGGTCAGAACATTAACAAGGCCGAGGGAGCCTTGAACAAGAACAAGGAAGGTGTGCTGAGAGTGGAGGGTTACTCCCAGCACAGGCGACTTAATCAGTCAGATGTATGGTTTGCTCAACTAGACTGGTCAGTAAGTCAGGAGAGAAGAAAAGTTGAGACATAGGCACACATCTAGCACAGCTTGGCAAGGATGAAGTAGCCGGGTTTGACCAGAAATGGGGCTCCTGGACCAATGGGCAGGGGATCTCAGATGAAAATGGCCAGTGCAGAAAAGGACTACAAGTCCCCCCAGGCACAAAATTGTTTGTTACTATATTATAAATATAGATGATCTTACATTTTATCTAAATGTAAATTTTCTTTTATATATATATATATACACAAAAGAAAAAAATCTTCATTTATAGACAGAACAAAAAATCTGTTTTTGTGGATGTGTCCATTTCTGTAAAAATTATCAATATATGGTTTTATTGAAAGCATAGCTGCAGTCAAGATTCAAAGTTAAACACAAATCTTCCTTCTCATCAGAATTTTATCTAACTAATATCCCATTTTCATAGCTCTAATTTCATCTATATACATAAAAATGTAAATCGGCCCTCATATTACTAAGAAAGGAACAGGGCTATATGCATCATTTATAAATACCCTTATGATGGATTTGAATTGTGCACCGGTAAGCATCAAGGTAAGATCTTAGAAAGGCAGCTAAGTAACTAGGCAGATGGATTATTAATTCAAAAAGTAGCTGGAATGCTAAAAGGAAATTCGTCCTTCAGGGAAATGAAGAAAAACTATTAATAGCATTACTCGTACATCAAGTGTGTGCATAGGGCAAAACATAATTGTAGAACAGTATCACATGCAGGCTAATGAGGAGTATTAGAGCTACAACAGGGATTGAATGGTGTAGGACAGGAGATCCCAAGCAATACTGTGTGTACTGCTGGTAAAGAGCTTCAAAGTCCTCTGTATGTTGTCATAAAACTGTGAGCTGCTGTTGCTACTGAATACCTGATATCACCGCTGCAACTGTGCTGAGGTGACAGCTGTTGCTGATGGCTAGACTTGACAAGAGTTTGCAGATGACAAGCTCAATAAACATTTGTTACCTGATTTTAATAAAATATTAAAGAGGAAAATGGTAGAAATTTTGTCTTATTTCACAGAAATAAACTATCAGCATTTCTTTTGCTGCCCTAGTTGGTTTTGCAGTAAGACAGTTTCTGAAGGACATTGTACATAAATATTAGATACTTACAGTCTCATTTTTCTTGCATTTGTTTTCCTGTGCATAAAATGTCAGTCAGCACTGACAGATAGTAATATCAGATAGTAAGTTATTAAAAATATGAAAAGCCACTTAGTAATGAATTTCAAAGACTTTTTTTTTTTTTTTTTTTTTTTTTTTTTTGCTGTATGTATGATGTTCATCCCGGTAGTATTGTACTTGTTTCATAACCACTCTTAAAAGATCACATTTGAAAGCTCACAGAAAGGTTTGTGTGCCTGAAAGCTTGTCTGCTTTTTCAAGCAATCATTGGTCTAATAAAAAGTATTACTGCCTCTCCAAACCTTATCTTGCTATATCCTTAAACTGTTACAGTTATAATCACACAAATACATAAAATCTCATTAAGGCTGTGGCATTTTATCTAGTCTGGAAATGCATATGCTTCTCATCTTTTAAGCTCAAACATGTAGACTAAATTTAACTTTTCTGAATTATAAGCGGTTCCTTCTTCCAGCGTATCATATGCATTAAACTTCTTTTAACAGCAGAAAGGCCTGTTAATTTTTAAATAAGCCTCCTCTCTGTGAATATTCCCCTATCTCCTTTCAGTTCCAGATATTTGTCAGCAGTGATGGTGACAGGGCTGGTGATGCCATTCCAGTCACAACTGCCAGCTCTAACAGATAACAAAAGCAGCAACCTTTTTGCTCTGTCAGTGCAGCACCAGCAGTAGCAGCTTTTTTTCCTCAGCTATGAGAAGGGATTATTATATATTTAAAGTGTATAACCACTGCCCTATGAAGAGCTCTCATATATTTGGCTCCAGCAGTACTATTCCAGCTGCCATCATCAATACCAAAGAGACTTTTTTTAGGTGAGTTGGACATCTTTATAATCTCAAAATACTGAGGATATCTCTAAGATCTCAACCAAAAATTATTGACTTGTCATGTGATAAGTATTTTCCAGAAACTGATGAATTGCATCCTAAATAAAGAAAAAAAAGATGATTAATACTACAGCAATTAATTAAAGGTGTAACCAAGCTTTAAATAAACATCTTTTCGTATACTTTTCTTTTTTTTTTTTTTTTTTTTTTTAACAATCCCCACAAATTTACATCAGGAAAAGGCTTAGAATATTGTAATTATTATCTGGCATGCACTGTAGCCTTTAAAATGAGCAATACTCAACTTCATATATAATTGCTATTTTATCTGCTACTAAGAGGAATGTGTACAGCAAGGGGATTATATAAAAAGCAGTTAGTGGGTTTTCTGTTCACTTGCAAAGCTTTACTCCTAAACTTCTTTACTTTGAGAAGGCTTTAAACGACATATGAGGGGGTCTAGGGATATTGTCAAAGAAGCAGGTGATAAGGTAGGCAATGGCCTGTCGTGCCATTCACACCAGCCAAACTCTGGTTGACTGTGGCCTGTGAAGGATACCCAAAGCCTGCAGAGGGAAAACAGCAAAGTATGAGAACTACTAAAAACCCACATAGTCAAGCTGCAGCTGCCCCAGCTAGAAAAAGAGGCACATTGGGAGCCCAATTCAAACGCTTCTATGTAAATGCATGCAGCATGAGGAATAAATGAGGGGAATTGGAGATGCATGTGCAATTGCATGGCCATGATCTCATTGCAAATACTGAGACACGGTGAGACAGCTCTCCTGACTGGCACATGGCCATGGATGGCTTTAGGCTTTTTAGGAAGGGCAAGCCAGAAAGGTGAGGTGAGAGAGTTATTTACATGAGAGAGCAACTGGAAGGTATGGAGCTCAGCATAGGGGAGGATGGAGCTGGAGCACGGGTCGAGAGCCTGTGGGTGAGGATTAAAGGACAGGCCAAGGCCAATAGGGGTGACACTGTGGTGGGAGTTTACTGCAGGTCTCCTGACCAGGATGAGGAAGTACATGAGGCCTCTTAGAGACAGCAGCAAGAAGCCTTCTGATCACAGGCCTTGGACTTCCTGGGGGACTTCAACTACCCTGATGTGTGCTGGGATAATCAGTAATCACAGAGCCAGGAATAGACAGTCCAGGAGGTTCCTGCAGAACATTGCAGATAACTTCTTGATACAGGTGATTGAGGAGCCAACAAGGGGAGGGGTGCTGCTAGACCTCATACTAACAAACAGAGATGGTCTAGTGGGAAATGTGAGGGTTGGGGGCAGTCTGGGCTGCAGCGACCACGAGATGTT
>JAVCKT010008518.1:0-49630 GCA_032273925.1 Rhynchotus rufescens | reverse complement strand
GCCAGTAAGAATAAATTTTTAGAGGATATGTGCATTTACTCAAAAGCAGAGTGGAAAAAGTATCTTAACTCATTTTTGAGTAATATCTATTTCCAGAGTTGGCATTAGATTTGCATGTATGGATTTGTACATACAGTTGCATTCTAATTTTTAATATTAAACATGGCAGAAGGGATTAGTTTGCCCTTGACTTTAAATTATTTGTTGGACTTGAGGACTGTAGTAAATGCCAATTAACTGTAAGTGAAATAAAAAAACTGAAGAAAGTTCTGATTGCTTATCTTCAAAAAGTTCATTTTTGGTAGCCTCTGTGTTTCAGGAATGTGTTGCAGGTTTGATTTTGATTTGCATTAAAGGTCTTCATCAGGAGACACATGGAACAGTCTAGGCCCTCTAGAAAACTCCACTGGGAATCTGTTGTCTTTAATAAAAAAAAAAAAAAGCCCAAAATAAAAAAAATCCCCCAAAAAAACCAAAAAAACAAACCCTGCTTGTGATTTTCATTCTCATAAATGTGGCAGAGCTCTGCAAAAGATGAAACAGTTACTTTTATGGCAGCACTATTGACTGAAATATGCTTGAATCATGCTGGGTAGGCATTTTGACTTTTATCTTTCAGCTATTTTGAATCTGACTAATGGTTTAAAAAAAAAAAAGAAAATCCTTTTGGTTCTCAAATACTGGGTATTTTGGCTTTCTTCTGTTCTAGTTGGCTTTTCCTTCTCTGTTCTATCTCCTTGATGCAAGGCAATTAAGCTTGGATGCTTTCTGATTTTTCATTCTTTGATAATTGTCAATTGAAAAATATTTTTCACTGTTGGCATTCTGTACACATTCTGCCTGGTGTTCAGTGGTACAAACACTAGCACACAGTTCTGTCCCAGAGCCTGGAGAAGAGCCTCATTTCAAGGCTTGAGATAGGTAGTGTCTGGATAGGACACTGCTTTTAAGCATGTAAATTGAGTGTTTCAGTCAAGAAAAGGACTTTTCTGAGAGACAGCATACCCTGAAAATGTGATTTTGAAAATAATCAGTCTAGCCATGTAACTTGGTTAGTCAGGGCTCCAGCTGTGTATATTTCTGTCACATCTCATCACATCCTGCTCATGTTTGTCTGAAACTGGTGTTTGCAATTTGGAGTAGAAGCAGCCATGCAGGTTCTGTTTGGATTTGGCATAAAGGGGTTTTGGGTGGATATCAGCAGTGTGCTGTAGGAGACATTAGTTTTGAGTCTGCAAGTGGAAGACAGGATGGTGGCTCCCTTCAAAGCTTTTGTGCATGTTTAAGGAAATGCTATTGCTCCTTTAATGAGGTCTATGCTGATAGTTTTTGTTGTTGGCCAAGTTTGCTGAGTTCGATTTAATCTGATGAACTTTTTATAAGACTAGAAGGCTGATTCCATGCTGGTGCTTCAGCATTCCTATGGACAACAGTCTGATCTCTTCTAGAACACTTCTGTGTGAAAAGCTTTCAATATTTGGATGCGATTGATGCCCAGGCTTCTAAACTTGAATTATTCAAGAGCCTGCCAAGAAATGTAGTGGCAAGGGGAGAAAGATAAGTCTATGGGAACTGGGTAGGCAACAGGTGGAGATCAGAGAGGGAAAGCTGTGTAGACCTAAGAAAACCATAGTAGTTGCTCTTGAAATACTGTTCTTTTTGCCTAAATTCAATCTTCATCTTTGGTATTCACATGAGTTTATATGGAAAAAGTTAGGCAGTTGTTTGGCAGTTGGCAGGCTGGGCAGCATGACACTTTTCTGCCAAAAGTGTCAAAAATCTGTGTCTTGTAAAAGAGATGAAAAACTCAAGTACAGTAGTCCGTGGTTTTTGTTAGCTTACATGAGTGAAGGGTTGTAATATTTGGTTGGCAAATACCATTGCTCTACCTCAAGTTCTCAAAAAATTAAGATATACTTGTATTATTGCTTATAGTTGGAGAAAGAGGCCCTTTCCATTCTCTCACAGTTACTGCACCGATTTTTTGCTGGAGTTATGGGCTGGTTTGGATTATGCAAGGGAGGATTTCTGGTTTTCTGCCAGTTATGGCACTTGGCTTGTAGCTTGGGGGCAAACTGGTCTCAACAGCTTGGAGCCCAGCAGTGTTGTTCCTTGTAGCTATTATTTTGAACACCTCATCTGTTTTTCTCTGTCCTATTTGGATTTACATGAGTGTAATGGCCTGTCTTGGCAGTGTGGTTGATTTGTGTTACGAAAAGATCCAAAGTGTTTTGACATTTGTCTTCAATTTTATCTCCTCGGGCTATTAAGGCTTTGCAATGCTTTTGTGCTTTAAAAGGGACTTCGGCTGTGATTATTAGCTCTGGTAGAAGAGGCCAAGTGGAAATTTCATGTTTGTTTGAAGGGTTTGGAGGTTAAAGTGTAGTATCACTTTCTGGCAGTTGTCTTTATCATTACAGCAAGTGTCACCAGTAACTAACCCCCCTCTTCTGAGAGGCTTGAAAAAAAGGCTGTAACTTAAGTGTTGTCTCTTAGAGTAAGTTAGGAGCAATAATAGAAAGTAGCAGTATGGTTAGTCCAAAGCAAACCGGATATTTGGTTTCTGTAATATTTTCAGGAGGACTAAGTTACTTCTTACTTTCCCAATAGCATGAGGAACTTACCCTCCCAGCTTCAGTCTGTGGCTAAAGCAGGAGCATCAAGAGAAGTGAAAGTCCAGAATTTTGTAAAATGGCTTTTGTTATAGCAAAATAGGCTAAAAGATTCTTATAAAACCCTCCATCTAAAATGAGTTAGCTCTGACTTTAACAATAGTCAGTAGTTTTAAAGGTTTGACATCATTAAACATGGACATTCAAAATTAATTATTCAGACTTTCAGAATTAAAAAAAAAATTGTTTTAAATGACATACCTTAAACATTGAGACGTCTTTTAAAACGAAGCAAATATTTGGTGTTGATAATGGAGCAGAATGCTACTGCTTTTGATTGAGACTGCTGTGACTACATTCTTGGTACTTAAGGTTCTTTATTTTTTATATTCTTGTGTGCATATTTGTCAGATTTTATTAATTTAAATAACTTTATACACAATATTGGAATAATGTTACATTAAAGCACGGCTTAAAACAGTTCTTATTTACACTGATCACACAAAGACAGAGGAATGAGGACGATACTTTACATTCACCATCTCTATCAGCATTTTAATTATAGTTGACCAGCACACATCACACACATCCATAGTTATAGGAAATGTAGTGGTTTCTATTTGCACACGCGAGCCATGTAGGTATCTCCCTTTCAGAAAACAAAACTGAAATGCCATTTTCCCCAGATAACCAAAGACATACAAAACGGGGAGGAAAAAATAGGAAAGAGACCTGCAAAATGCACAATTAATGGAATTAGGCATGAGAAGTTGGTGGCTATTTGGACACTTTTGGTCACTGGGGCGTTCTGGAGAATGTTCTTTCCTAGTGGCGAGTTTTGAACACTTAGAGTTTGTTCCTGAAAACTGCACTGTGATCTCTTGCTTTGGAAGCAAACCTATTGGATGCCAGTTTATTTGGTTTCAAGAGTCCTCTAACAACACAATTGCAGTCAAAGGATGCTCTTTTTTGGCTTTTTTTAAACATATAAATTAAAATTCCATGACTTCCTTTATGAGGTTAAGGCAGCGATGGAGAATATTGTGCTACATTGTGCATTAGCTGTCAATAAAGTCTTTTTCTCCTTTATGACATGCTTACATTTATAATCAAAGGCCAACACATAGAACTAGCCTGGCTGACTACAAAATGTTGAATGGAGAAATAGGTCCACCGTGATAGCCTTGTTGCATCAAAATGGAACTTCTCGCCTTACAATATACATTTATATTATATGAAAAATAAAAAAACTGGTAAAAAATATTAAATATTTCCTATACAGAGGTACCATTACGGTCAAGTCTAGTCACTGTTATAAAAAGACATTAAAAATGAAGTAAAGCAGTGGTGGAAATCAAGTAAATGCTTCCTATAAAGCTCTTATTTGTAAGGCAAACCTTGATCAGACCTATTTGAACTTACATTTAAAAAGTAGTGTTTGGGGGGGGTTCTCCCTTTGGGTCTCAACATCAAGAAGATGGCATTAAGGGTTGGCTTATTTAAAGGCTTTTTTCGGACTTGTTAGACTGAGATTTGAGCCTGACCTGGTGTTGCCCTGCCTGAGCAAGCCTAGCGCTCACATTTGGGCACCTCGCATGTTCCTCCTAGGTTGGATGGTTTCATTGAAACACTTGCAATGTCTCCGCTTCTAGTCCTCTGACCATCTTTTATTTCTCAATGTGGTTTTGGTTTGCTCAGTGACAAAAGTTGGTGTAAATATACTCAAGGGCAAGAGGAAAATGATGAAATTCTGTTAGTGAGAGCAACTGTTACCCCATCAACATTCTCTGGCTGAAATGTCTGACACCTGCCTCTCCATGGCAGTCAATATCTGATGCATGTAGGTGCATCAAAATTGTGTCTTCAGTGATAAGTAGTGCTGTTGGGCAAAGCAATAACAGGATGAGAAACTTGGACCTCCGTTGATACTTTTCATACCAATAATGTACAAAGTATCTGAAATATTTCTGCCTTGGAAAAGTTCCTCTGTGCATGGTGTTCAATTTCATCTACCTAAGGTTGCTTAGGGGGCAACAAAAACACAGGAATTGCACTTCTTATCCCAGGTAAAGAACAAATTGTGTGAACAACTTGCTCATTGATAGTGGGATCTGATTGTCAGCAGAAACTGTCCCTCAGGAATATGGGTTAGAAGGGGCCAATGCTCAATGCAATGTTCCCACTGAAGCCTAAAGAGGGGAGTGCAAGAGATGGGGAGTGAAAGGGCTGTTCCCACAACACAAACAGTTAATGAATTTGAGATCAAACTATGCATGTTATCTGCAGAACAGAGGAGTAATGGGGTTTTGCTGAAGGCATTAAGTTCTAAAGTTGTATTTGGCAATATGTTGTGCTAGAATAACTTTTTCCTCAAGGAAGGCAGTGTGGGGCCTCTGCTACTACAGGACATAACAGGCTGAACGTTGCTTTGGCCATTAACTTAGGGAGACACTGAGTTCTTGCATATCAGCTGACCTGTGGGCCATAAAAACTTAGTATTGAAAAAATAGTGTGAAAATTTTACTTTACTGCTGTGAGAGGCTCAAGACATACACATTGCTCCTTCAGGTGGATCATGTGCAGTGATTTGTTGGGATAACTGTCTTGTCTTGAACCCCTCAGGCTCATTTTAAAATGTTTTAATTGAGTAATGCAAGTTGTACATTGCAAGTCTAACCTCTTGAAATTCCTGATTTGTGGTTTGTAATTTGGCTCTTGGAAAAGAGGCTGTCAGTGCCTTGTGAATGCAGTGAATTAGTCTGGGGTACCAGATAAGCAACCTTCTGCCTGCAAAGCAGTGGCTCCTGGTTAGCAACAACTCTGAATCAGAAGAAATGTAAAATAGATATTTAAAAATAAAATACCTTTCTACGTGCCCCATTCCTACAACCTAGCAGGGCAAAATAAACGCAATTCATGTCAAAACAATGGAGTAAGAAGTAAATGTATATACAAAATGTTTTGAGTTTTAATAATACCATTGAAAAGGTATTTTATCTTGCCAAGAAGAAATGGCCAATTACAGGGAACTTCCTCCGGGAAGGCCACATACAACATACACATTCCCCAACTGCACGTGCAGTGTGTAACACTCACAGCCAAGCGTTTCTCCTCCCACACACTATTTAAAATACCCTGTTTGATCCTGGATTTCCTGCCAAGTCCTTAGGACGGTGAGATCTTTCAAGTGCTGCCAATGTGTATGTGCAGGACATGACAGAACCCAAGAATGACACTTCATGGTTCAAACAAGCCAAACCCTCAACAGCACTAGTGCTTTTTGGACTGCTGTGCATAGGAAGAGTCCTGTAAGTCTAAACTTCCAGAGTTTAATGTGGCTATAGAGCATCAGTATTTGAAAAATAATCCTGGATGGCGGCAAAAGGGGGGAAAAAAAGGAATCTCTGTCTCCTTGGTGCTAATTAACTAGTTAAGGTAGGTCCATATTTCAGTGATGAAGTGGTAGAGCTGGCCAGGAGACAGGCTAATGCATGACAGCCTCTTCCTTTTTCAGATTTACAAAAAGCTTTGGGTCAGTTTTCTAGAGCTGTCAAATAAGCCTCCCCTCTGTTCTTCCTACCAGCTTGCCACCAAAACTGCCAACTAGCAAGGAGATAATGCTGTGCCTTCAACAGGCTTTTCAAAGTTTTCTACTCTGGGAAGTGGCCTATGTCCCCCATCAGTATATACATATCAGGATTTCAGGAGAGGCTGAAAATCCATATTTTTGAGCTCAAAGTCAGTCTTCTACAAAAGAAATCTAATGTAGAAGCAGGAAGTGTTTTGGGCGGAGTGGCTAAAACCTCCCAGAGATGCCAGAGGATGGGAAAAGAGGTGGCTGTGGTAAAGGAAGGGGCTTCCAGCTCTGCTAATCCTGAGCTTTCTCCCTCGCTGAGCCTGTGGCTGAGATGAATAACCCTTCTGTGGGGTTGCTTTGAGGGGTGGATCCCCTGAGCCCATCTGCTCCCTTGAACAGGCCTGTCAGAGGGAAACAGCTGCTGCTTAACTAGAGGAACTCAGATTCCAGAAGGACTTTGAGGAAGATTTGCAGTTAAGGAGTGATGTGGGTGGTGAGAACCTGCTTGGGTGATCTCTTAAACTACAGTGGCTGGGAAAAGGAGGTATCTTTGTGACATTAGGAAGCTCAAAGCAGGTGCCTACAAGGAGCAGGGTGCCAGAACTGTGACTTCCTTGGGCTGTCTCTATCATATCACTGAGTAGAGGAAAGGGATCTTCATGACATGGTCTTCACAAGTTGTTTTTTTTGAACAGACATTAGTGTCTAATGGCATCACTTATCCAGGAGGCGTGAGGTAGTTGAGCATCTTATACCATGGAGAATTAAGGACATGGCTTTCCATCTGTGGGACAGAGGAAAACTGTCACTATTACTTTGAGAGACTTCCCCTGGGCAACACCATTGCCCTTAAAGCCTGGCATATCCCTCTATGAAGTATTTCTCTCATTAGGACTACTCATGACAAGATTCCTGCTATTCAGATTGGCCTGTTGTCTTCTGTATCAATTCCAAGTTCTTTGTCTATGGAATCTCACAACAGGACGGCTGTATTGCAGCAGAGTCCTGAGTTTCTGCAAAGTTGGGTTTATAGCAAGGAAAAGATGATTCCTATGATGTTTAGCAAGTAATAAAGGTTAAATATGGAGTTTGGGGATGGTTTGTTCTTTGGAGCATTCTTTCACTGTCATGTCCTTGTAAAATGAACAATATTTGCAACTCCCTTATTAAAATATATTTAATTCTAAATGGTATTGGCCAGCAGCTGGCCCAAATGACTTGCCCAATGATTAGAAGTCAGGGTCCTTTGGACCTAAAGCCCTATTTAAATAAAACCACTAGTTTGTCTGCCTTGTCACACCCTTAAGCAAAGGATAGTACATGATTAATTCTGAAATATTGATTCTGTTGGAGGAAAAGTATGAATAAAGGAAGAAGAGAGATTTCCTTTCTATTATTTTGGACAGAAATCAATGTAAAATGAAAAGGAGCAAAATCACTTCAGACTTTTAAGTTGGACTTACTATAAAATATTTCTCAACTAGTAAAAAAAATCCTGTTAAATGATTTTTTTTTAAAAAAGGAAGCACTATGTATACTCAGAAGAAACTGAATTGAATATAGGCAAGAATACTGAGAGGTAAGGTCCAGAGGTAGCCTCCAGGCTGGATTCAACAGAGAAGCTGCTGACTCGGCACATCAATATAGATATAGTGTTAAGTGTAAGAAGCAATGGCAGACTGCTGAGTCCAGTGATCAGGAAAGCTACCACAGGGATAAGTGGTAACAGAACAGGAACAGCACCCAGGTGTAGAGTTTGTTCTGTGTCTTCTAGCTTGCATAAAGCTACTGCAGACAGGAACAGGAGTAGGTTTTGAGCTGAGGATGCCTAAAATGTCCTCCTAAGGTGCTCAACGCAGCTGTATGTTTTGTAGGTGACCTGGTTTATAACAGCATGCTCACAACAGCAAAATAAAGCCAAAATCTGGTGTTTTGGTGCCTCTGCGAAGATCAGCTTATTCTAAAAATCATTCTCTATTCCTGTGTGTTTTATACATTCTTTATCTGCCACAAAGAATATCAAAACTATTGTATCTAAGGGGTCATTTAACTGAATTGGTCTGCAAAGTAAGAATCTATGCTAAAGGCATTTTGATTGTTGGCATAAGGGAACGTGCCTCAAGTACAGCATGATGTTGAGCTGTGTTCTGTACTCAGTACCCACACCAGAAACTTGGTTCCTGTGACTGTTCAGCTTCATGGTGAAATGGCACAGAAAATGGCATGGACATAGACTGCAAAGACAACCTTCTTCACCAAGAGAAGAGACTAATAACAAACCACTGAAAATGAAGCACTGAGTCTTCACCTCAGAAGGATGCGAACTCATATCCCAAAGGATAGTATGGCAAGAAAGCTAATGACATTAATACATAGTTAAAGTTGCTCTTTTCTTACAGTTGAGATGTGCTCTTTCCTTAAAGGTCTAAGAGCCTTCAGGTATTGTTGTTTTAAAGCAGATCGTGGCATCAATATTTGAAGTATTATTACTGTCAGAAAAGTTTAATACACTTCTCCAGGATAAAAGAGCCTTTAACTTATGACTCTTTTCTCTGCTCCTCCTTCCTCCACTCCTACCAACAGCAAAGCTCACAAGTTTTGGTCATGTAGGGATCTCATGGCACCAAAAGATATAAGAGAAATTAAACTCAGTCTTTAAAGATCACTTGAAGCCAAGTAATAGAAGGGAGGCATCGAGAACAGAGAGCAGATATCTTCCCTCAAAGAGTCAGTAGATAAGCTCTGAGCCAGCCTGGTCCAAGCATAATCACAGGAGCCTTCAGCTTGACTTTTCTGTGTTCCCAGTTTAACTTAACATATTGGCTTTTTCCTCAACCTGTCAGTTGTCATATTGCTAGCCAGTGTTGAAGCTGTAAGGAAACAGAGGTTATGGTTTAGTAACACTGAGTCAAATGACCATCATGAGATTTCAATGCATTGGTTGAGAAATGTGGAATAAAGGGAATTCTCAAAACAACTGATAGGTTTTTAACTACATTCCTATGAATTCCAGTTGTTGATGAGAAACATTCAATAAAAAGGTTTAGTTATATCTTGGTTCTGTTTTAAAACTCAAAACTGTTGCATCTGTCTTGCATTAATTTAAGATAGTGTTTTGTTTACAAAGCTAAGATTAAATAAAACATGAAATATGCTTTAGCAGTATTGGCAATACCAAAGCTCTTCCTATCTTTTCTTTGAAGGCAGCAACAAATTCATGTAGGTGTTTGGTGTTGGACATGAGGTTTTGAGGGATCATTAGACATTTGCTTCCAAGTACAGTTTCTCCTACTCTAAGGAAGTTCATGTGCTGCTGCTCCTGACACTATTTGCTGGGGTTTAACTGACCAGACCTGTGTGATGTGAATCCCATCAGCACAGGAACATGCTTGGAAAATCAGGTTATTACAGCTCAAGCATTAAAAGTGCTAGAGCACTAAAAGATAGCAGGGGAGGATGGGGAAATGGGGAGGCAGGACAGGATGCTGTGCTACTGAGTAACCTCGCACTGCGGTCATGAAACAGGAAGCTGCCTCTTCTCTTCTGCCTCCAATAAATCTACCTTTGGATTATTTCCTTTAAAATACAAAAATGATCATAGTTCAAACAATGTTTTTCCCTTTATAGTTCTTAAGTTTATTTCCAAGTGAACAAAAAGCACATTTTTGATTTGTTTTTCCCATATGAGTGTACATACCACCACTATGAAATCTGGGTTGTGTTTTGAGGTCGGGTACATCATTTGAACTGCCTTCAACAGTGAAGGCAGAAACTGGCCCAGCACCGATAACTGCATATCCCTCTTATTTGCATCCTTTTCATCCCCTACCAAAAGGAGTTATTTCTGTAAGCTCACTTTGTTTGCTATAAGGAAGAAGCTATCTGGAAA
The DNA here is from genome assembly GCA_032273925.1 of Rhynchotus rufescens. Taxonomy (NCBI): domain Eukaryota; kingdom Metazoa; phylum Chordata; class Aves; order Tinamiformes; family Tinamidae; genus Rhynchotus; species Rhynchotus rufescens. The sequence goes on along the minus strand of JAVCKT010008518.1, from coordinate 39,552 downwards.
CATATAACACTTTTCTGTGGCTGCCTAAGTCTCCAACAGTGTTTTCAATCAACTATGGGCCTGTAGGGGAAGCAGATTCCATCTAGTAGCATCTCCTTTCATTGTGGCTGTTTTGCCAGAGCTCAAATGCTGGCTGTTTAGCTGTTTAGCATGTCTTGACAGGCACACTTGGGGTTTAGCCAGCAGGACTTGAAATTGCCACAAAGCTGCAGTTGCTGCCAAAGGCAGGAGAGGGCTGGTATCAAGGAGAAATGTGGGGGGAAAGAAGGGAAAGAAGGACCAACCTTGAACTGCCTGACGCTGCCTTGAGCCACGAGGTGCTGCTCGTTCTCTGGGGTGATGCAGTAAGCTAGCCTCTAAAGCAGGGAGGAAGAGGAGAAAGTCATGTCAAGTGGGATTACAGCTGTAATTGTGCAGAGGTAGCCTGAACTTTATTTAAAACAGTAGCTTAAACCTTTAATATCCCCAAGTCATGAGTCTCAGTCGGTCATTGAGAGAGCAAGCTGATTATAAGGCCCTTGGCATTAGCCTTTAATATAAGGTGCAACAGTAAAAAAGCTTATGCAAATACTGAGTGCAAATATTGAGCAAGGGCCTATGGAACAGAAAGTCAGGAAGAGGGTATCACAGGCCTTCCCCAAATATACGTTTTTCTTGAGGCTTGAGTCAAAATAGGACTGGTTGGTCCTACTGCATCCCCAGCATCCCCATTTGAGAGTAATATGCAAGACTCATTGTTAACACTAATGAGAATGCAAATGAAGATACTATATTTGTCATATTTCCTTTCTAAAAAGGAAAAAATCTGTCCAATATACCTAATATTTCTAAAATTATAGCAGTACTTTCTGGAAAGCTGATTTCTATCTCAAAACTGGAAGAAGATACCCTAATACTACCTTAAAACACCATCACAGAGCTGGGTCCAAAAGGTCACTCATAAGAAATATGTTTGGGGAAGAAGAGAAACAAGCTGCCAACTTCTATCCAGTCACCGTAGAACAACCCTTAGAGATATTTTGCTCGCATTCTACTTACTTCTTTAAAGGTCCCACGTGCATTCATAAATTTATAGATAATGCAGGCGGGCACGAAGATCATGGAAGATAAGGCTATTCCCCAGCCGATGCGGTTCGCCCAGAGAGGGAAGGTGTAGTCATCGTATGTGAGAGGCTTGAAGTTTATTATGCTGACTATCACGACGAACTAAAGGAAGAAAGAGAATTTGGCTTTGAAATGGGGAAAAAACTGGGTGGAGAGAAACAGCTTCACATCTTCAACCCAACTGGGTTATGCAGCCACCCCAAGGGGTTCTCAAGCCAACTTGGGTGATGATCTTCACCCTGCCTGCTTTGGGCTTTGCTGCCTCAGCTGCGGAAACTCGTGAGGCATTTTCTGGTTCTAGCAACCAGGTAATTCTAGGTGCTCTGGGCAGTTTATTGGTGGGAAGAACAGCTCATTTGCTGCCTCATTTAAACTAGGAGTGTTAAGGATGTATATTGAAGGCATTCTGTAATCCAAACTACCTAAAATCTCTCCAGGAGCAGGTTTTTTTCCTTGTTTCTCAGGAGTCTTCAGGTTTAATGTTCTTGGAGAAGCTTTTTTCCAGTGCACCAAGTTTTTGGTGCAGCCCTTTCCTGTTCTCCATCTTGCCAGCCTCAGTTTCGAGAGCTGCAGGCTGAAGTTCAATGTTAAGCCCCTGGGAGCAATGTTTAGAAGGATAATACATGTATGCTAGAGGCTTAATAAACCAATGGGAGGCAGAAACAAAAATTGACGACAAATTTTAGTCTGGAGGCTCTCATCAAAGCTTGTCTAAGCTCTCTTGAGATACTTAAGAAGCACAACTTTAATGCAATTAATATCTTAAGATCACAGTGAGGTCAAATTTCCTTGTGATCAACCTGACCTTTTGATTTACAAACAAGCCTAGGAAAAGATCCCAACAGTCATTTTGTTCTGAACTGGACCTTTGCACAAAACATCCAAAGGCTCTGTTCACATTTTGCAGTTTTCTTTCTAAATGTAATGAAGCATTTGTGTTTCTCATATCGGCCAGCTTTCAAGTTTTATTAATACATCTTAGTGTTTCAAATACCCAAATTCTGGGAGTAATTGCATATAACTTATTCCAAGATGTCACTCCACAATTGGGATCTTGGTGCCCGACAACAAAATATAAATTGCCCTTGGAAAACGTGTTCTAAAGCACACATTACAAATGTAATGATTTTCCATCAGGCAGGGAGCTCAAGTGTATTGTGTAATTTTGTGTTCAGAGGCAAGGCGCCCACCTAAAAGGTTATGTCTCAAGAGGGTGGTGAACATAATACAGCTCGGAGAGACAGGGACAGGTTAAATCCAGTGGTAAACAGCTCTTAAAATGTTTCACCTTACAGAACTGCAGGATAAAATCAATGATACAGGGTTTGGGACTCCTGCAAAACACATGAAGGAGCAGATGACTGGCAATAGCTGAGGATGAAGCTGATATGAAAACACCACATGTTTGTCCCTCTTTATCCCTCCAACACTAGATATGGTTTTTTAATCTGGTAAGAAAACATAAATAGAAAATAAAAAGGATACTATCTTTTTCCAGTTTTGTGTTTTACATTAAGCACTTGTTCCATGTTAATTAGCCTGTATTTTATAATCATCTTGTAAAAACAAAACCTGAATGAGTCTAATTCTAAGTACCAAGCTAAAAGCAGCCAGGTTGGAGAACATACAGCAATCATTACTAAGTACACGAGGAAGAGTATCCTTCCTGAGTAACCCCTTGCATGGATTTTGGAGACACTGCATCATGTCCAGAAGTGTCTTCTGTCAACAGCTACTAAATTTAGAGGAGCCCCCCATCCTAATCTAGTGCTGATGCTGTGCAAGGGAGGACAGATCTGTTGGTGCTGCAGATTGCAGTAGGTTTTAAAGACAGCCCGAGTGTCTGGAAAGCTGCTGCTTACCCAGTACATCCCTTCACGTGAAGGAAGGGCTGGTGGTTCGTTTACATTCCTCATTGACTTCTGCCCATTAAGAAAAACAGAATGAGCAAATCTTGGAGCAGAAGGTCAAGTGCATGGTAATGAGCAGCAGGTCCACATTATAGACAAGCAGATCAAATGTAGCTGCTCTGAAACTGCAGAACCCCAGGGGGAGAGTCTGCAAAGCATCTAATTACTGGAAACAGGAAAGGTTAACCTGGGATTTAGGAGCTTTAATTAGAAGTGTAATTTTTTTCTCTGCGTGTTTATGTAAGGATGGTATGTAAGTGTCAGTTGCTACTTAAGCAATTTGGAATTGGGATGTACATTCTAAATAATAGTCTGACTTGATTTGGTATAAAGTTGTAACATTTATTTCATTAAGTTTCTCTGTTTCTTTTGCTTAGCGTTTTATGTGGTTTTTAGGCTCTGTAAATTGAGCTTTTCCTGTGTTCTGGTTTCCAAGATGAGGTCACCCGTAGGAGGTTGTGGTTTTAAATGGGAATCCATAGCAGTTACAGGGGGAACGAGGAGAGGTGGTGAAACCTGAGTTCTGACACTGTCATGCCTTTTGCCATCCAGGGAGAGTGAAATTATACAGTAATTTAGTGATATTGGAATTTAAAGGTTAATTACTGTAAATCACAGGGCCTCAGAGTCTGTTTTCTTTCTCAGCTCAGTCTCTTATCCCTGCCTGGTTTATTTTCTATTGGAATCATTTATATTTAATAAACATGGATGCTGGGGGCTAGAGGGAGCACTGCTTGAATCCAACTTTTAGTGTTTCCTGCAAAAAGCTACTTCCTTCAGAGCCTGCTAAAGTGAAGAACAGATGCCCAAACCCACAATTAGCTTCTCCTGGACAACTGAAATATTTCATACTGAATATCTAAATGAAAAGAATTAAAGTGCTGTCTTCTATCTGTCCTGGCAATATGAGGGGTAACAAGCAGCATCTTGATTCCTGTTTTATATTGTAGGAAGCAACGTAGCCTTGTTCTTTCCGTGCTGAAAGGGTCACCCACACTTACCAGTAAAAAGGCAGGGCTCACAAATTTCCAGCACAATCTCCAGTAGAGGCCTGGCTTGAAGCCCATCATCTGTTGGATGTCTTCACTGAACCTGTCCACACCTGTGAGGCAAAGTCAATCAGAAGAGATATGAACATCACACTGATGTAGGTCAGAATTGGTCATGTGGGGGGCAATACCCAACTCCTCTAGCTGCTGCTCCTTCCAAAAGTGGGAATGGATGACTTGCAAATCTCAGGAAATGCAGGGCAACTGTATCGGTCCCCTTTCAATGAACAGATTGTCTCTGACTTAAGTACAGTTAAGATTTAAAGGTTAATGAGCATTTAAGGTCTGTTGCAAATAGTGTTGCCGTTGAAAAGGGGAATTTCACAAATATCTTGAAGTTAAATTATGAAAAGCAGTTGTGAGTTGTTGTAACCAAAGTACTCAGTGCTCTTGAGTACACTGAAGGGAAACCTGGACCCGTGCACAAACTGTTTTAATATAGTAGTAGTTGGGTAGCATTCCTAATTATTCAAAGGAGATTTTCTTTTTTCTATTTAATGGTGTACCTCATATTTTACAGCCTTTAACATGTTTTTAACAAATATCACTTCATCTTTTATCACCTCTTCAAGGAATGCAGTAGTTGCTTCTGTTATGTGTGAGCACATACAAAACGAGAGGAATGAGAGGCAAGGTGGCCTCTTTCAGAGTATCCAGTGTGCTAATATCAAATAACTTTCTAAAATTTGCTTTGTATGAGTCTTTATATCTACTAAGGTAATGTAGCTGTCAGAAATATGCTAGAAATCTATGCTATGGATTTAGAAACACACGGATGACCTTGTGTTTCTGCAGTTGCACTTCTGCAATTGACTTGTGCATTAACTGACAACTATCTATAATGAACTATACAAAGCAAACATGCCTTTGACAGTGGGTAGGACAGTATTGGTTTGAGTGGTAGTTTCTTCCCAGTTTTTCTTGTTTTATTCTGGTTGGATTTCCCAATTTGAGATATGTTACCTTGCAAAAGTTTCATCTAAGTCCAGACCATCTTTCTATTATTAACTTCACAGTTAATTAACATAGGCTTAATTTGAACTAAATATCAAAATTGCCAAGGTTTTGGTCTGTACTGAAATGTCAAAGCCAGCCTTCAGGCTGGCTTAATGTTCCTGCTGGGTCACTAAGGCAACTGGGGTCTATCAGGAGAAAGGTGGATGAGCTCATGCCAGATTTAATCAGTCAAAACAGTATAAATAGCACTCGAGGCTGTAATAAGTTGGTTTTTATAAAGCAACAGGTCATATTGTGTCAGTAAAAACATCTGTCAGCTGCTTAAGACACATGAATAGATATTTTCCCTGTTGGTGGGAGAAGAGGAGGGATGATGGAGGACAGAAGAAGTTGCAACAAATAAATGAAACCTGACTAAGCTTGGCTGGGTAGAGCGCCACATCTAAAACTTAGCCACTGCAAAGCACAGGAAATTCTGTTTTCATAGCAGCAGATAATAACTTGCACTTAACAGTGATATTTTTATACCTTGACTTCCAAGCTAAGCTATGATCACTCTTCTGCATGCAGCTCTTACACATCCATTAACAAAGTTGCCTTTGAAATTTGGTGCCTCCACTTTGAGAGAGAACAGCAGCTAAGCTGCTAGCTCTGTGCTGATGTTGGAGGACAAAATTAGCAGCTTAAAGCTGCTAAAAGCTTGGTGCTTTAGTAGGCTGGACAGCCTCACACATGGATATCATTGCTTCAGCTCGTTGATTCTGCAGCAGTTTTTAATTGAGAGGGATGGAGTGACCAAGGGAGTAGTGATGTGGCTCTGAGGAGGTAAATGGCAGCAGGACTGGTCTGTGTAAGGACTCGCTCTCACTTGATTTATAAACACTGCCTCTGAATAGAAACGCCTGCTGGAGCAAGAAAAATCAAGCTAGTGCAGTACAGATTTCAGTGGAAAAGGGATTTGTGGCTCCTGGGACTTTTGCATCCTTAAAATGAAGAGAAAAGGGAGTGTGACAATAGGTTAAAACTGAAGATAAAACTATTTACCCCTTTTTGTGGCATATATCCTATTTCTAGGGGGATGTTGGATATTTCCTATCATGCTATGAAATAATATTCCTTGGAGTAGTAATAATTCTTTTGGAGTACTTTATAATACTGTCGCAAATGAAAAGGACTAATACAGAAGCTACAAGTTTGTAAAGACAAGCTATTTTTCGTATTGTGTGTACGCTTGGGATTTGCCCCCCCTCCAAAAAAAAGTGGGAATCATGGACAGGAGGAACAGGTGAATTTAGGTTAACCCTGAAGGGTATAAACCTGCCCCTATTTCAGTCATCAGCCATGTTATCAGCTGAGAGGGTCCTGGTGCCTTTTCTTTGCTCTGCAGTTGTCTTCAGGATGCAGTTTTCTTGGGCTTTGTCCTAGAATTTGGCCTATGAATATCTGCATTCCTGTCGCTGTGTGCAACTCAGGTGACAATCACGGTGTGAAACGTGGCTTGGCACACTTGTCTTACCAGGTAACTTATTTTAAATCCACATGCAAGCCTATAAGCACACTAGATATTTACTTTGAGAAGATTTTAGAGGTGTGAAAAGTGCTTACCATAAAACCAGGAAACTCCAATTGCCTCCATTAAAACAGCAAACAATATAGAAGTCCCAGCTGCAAATGTGTCCAGAAGTGTGAGCACATAAATTCCACCCTGGCATTGGGGAGTTGAAACAGGCATAAAAACCAAGTCAGAAATGAAACCACTTGAGAAGTTTAGCTTCTAGTTAACAGAAATCTGCTTTATATTAAGTATCTTAGCTGAAATATTGTAAATATTCAGCTGCAGTGTTAGCTGCTGTTGCTTGGTGTGGAGAGCAGCCCAGAGCATCTTCCTTGACAAAAATGCATCTCTGCAGCTTGTGACCCAGAGTTTTAACTGCATTTACCAAAGTCTTGTTTAATTGCTTTCCATATTATTTGGGTTTTGTATGTTTTTTATCAGTAGTATAAATAGCAATTGAGTTATTAAGCTTTCTAAGTGGCTTTAATCTACAAAACAATAGACTTTTGTGATGAAAAGCATAGATGTGCCTATCCGCAAGAACAGAACAGTAACTTTTTTTAATTTTGGGGACTCCTCTGAAAACTGAATGAAATTTTGTTGGAAAATAGCATTTTGTTGTTGTTGCTGAATAGCATTTCATTTGTCCCACTTGTTTCTGTTCTGCACCTGCTCCAGCTGAATGCCTCTGCTATCAAAGCTTAGCAAAGTGAGTAACCAATAAGAGTATGTGAGAAACATGTTTTGGAAATACAGAATGAGATTGCAGAGGGCAAAATCAAGCACGTTATTTTAGTATGATGGTATCACGAGGGTTTTTCTTTGTGTTTGATATGCGCAATAGTATTGTTCTTTGATTAGGTGAAGCAAGAAATTAGGCCAAGTTTGGGCAGTTAGTGCATAGTGGGTGGTCAGCTGAGCTTTATCCTGTGTGGGAGTCCATGTCTGGAGGACCCAGTTCTGTCTCTAGCTCCTTCAACTCCCTTGAAAACAGTGGAATTGCCCCTTTGGCACCTGCTTAAGCTCTTACCCGCTGAATTTCTCTCATTCTTTAGGATTTCTTATCCCAATTGATGATTTGAACAAGGAAGGAGCATGTCCAATTCGTAGGTAACAGGGATGGCATGCTATTAAAAGCACGAGATGTGATATACTAGTTTTCTTCAGTGCTTTCCAATTTGAGGACACTATTGTCAAGTTAAAAGGACAAATATATTAAACTTCACTTCTATAAAAATTAAATGCTTCTATCAGAAAACTGTATTTGCTCTACAAACAAGACCTGTGTGATGGGCATTTTCACCTGATCTGTAATCCCTCACGTGGGAATAAACATTCAACACAGTTCCATTGAATATGATAAAATAACACCATGATTGCACAAATGTCTTGGGAATGGATGTTTGTGGGTTTGGTAAATAGCTAATCTTATGCAAAAAAAAGATCAAAGAAGCGTTATGGCAGGTAAGACTGAAAAGCCACAGACTGGCCTTTAAGTTGATTAAGAACTAAATTCAATCAAAACTAAATAGCTAGGGCAGCCTGGGAGACACTCATTTCTCTCTAGGGTTAACAGCATTTCTAAGGTAGCTTGCTGCGATCAAGACACTTTAGTTGTACTTACATTGGTGATACAAAGAAGAGCGAGTAGGAAAGTGCCAAAGGAAACACCGAAGGTGAAGAGCTTTCTGTGCTGCTTGAGAACTTGGAAATCGTCTGCTAGGCCCGTGATGACGGCCTCCATTCCACCCATCTGGGGAGAGGAGGACAGGAGCTCGGTTAGACAGGACACACACATTGCATGGTCTGTATTTCGACTGTAAGGCTGGCTTCATTTTAGTTTATGCCACGTGGAATTGTACTTCACTTTCTAGATGGAAATACTGAACATGAGCTTTTTTCTTTTTTTAAGTACAAAGAATCTACCTCCTGAGTTTTCCATTCAATTCACTGTTACATAGCTTTGATTTTCAGTTTCTTTTTCCTAGTGAAAGCATTCTGCCTCTCCTGTACCAAGAAGCTCTGTAAAAAGGAATTCAAGCCTCAAAATGATGAACAACCCTATTTATATTTTAGATTCCTCCAGTAAGGCTGTATTCCCTCCTTTTTGTCATGCCAAAAGAGCAGGACAAAACCTGGAGTTTTGCTTGGAGCAAGTAGAGGGGTAGCAGGTCATATTCTGGCCTTTTTTAAGGCATATTCTGGCCTTTTCCTGCAGGAATTTGGAGCAGTGGGCACCTCTCCTTGTGTTCGCTAGCTGTGAGTCGTCTCTATACGATGAGTGATTCCAATGTGCAGTGAAGTGGCTGGGGCTGAGGAGCCCGTTGTGGGTTTTGTGGTTGGTTGGCTTGCTTGTTTTTAGAGGAAACAAACATTCAAAGAGGAGTGCAATGTCACAGGGCCTCACCTTGGCTTTTGTTCCCTAATCTTGTAGGGACAGCATCTGTGAATAGTTAAACCTAGATGAATGTTGGCTCTCTCAAGCCTACCACGTTGGCACATTGCGTCAGCCTTGGAGAAACTGGAAAAGGGAAGGGACCTCTTGACTGAGGGCTGCTTCTAAATGTAGGGCAGTGCTTTGTCCTTGTGTTTGTCTTCCTTGGCAAGCTGGGTACCTCAACCACAAACACAGTGTTTGCAGACACTTGTTCTGCTTCCTGTTGCTTATGCTGTTGTTGGCCGACACTTGTGTGACCAGATTTCACTTTCCTTCAATGCTTTGACAGTTCCATTTTTGTACAGTTGTCCATTTCTGGGCCAGTGCAGACTTATGTGCATAGGTAAATGTATGCATATATTATTCATCTTCAGTTTGAGGGGCTATCAATTTGAATTAAGCTTTAAAGTTTTGCTTTTCCATTCGATAGATTTTCTATTGTCATTGATCAGGCAGACGAGAGGTTTGAGAAGAGCACTATACAGAACAGTGCAGCACCTAAGCATACTTGATTATACTAAATTCTGAACAAAACATGAACAAGAAGATCCCTACCCCAAAGCTATGGCTCTAGCAAGAAGGTCTGGAAATTTGTCATGTCTATCAGCTCATGGCATTTTAGTTAGTTCCACAAGAAAGATGGTTTTTCCTCCTTAGTAAGAGTTCTGCAGTCTAAAACCCTATGTTTTTCACTATGCCTTAGATTTTCCTCACTGACAAAGTAAAACGGGGTATAAAACTTGGCTCTATTCTTAATCCTGCTCTGATTTTGTTGGTGATTTAGGTTTAACATATTTCCCATATCCTAAATCTTTCTTCTACAGACTTCATGTTGCTTATAGTTGAAAAATGCTCAAAGTAAAAACCCAGATATGATTTGTTGCATTTTTTAAAATAATTCTAATGCATCTGAGCTGGAATCCAAAGATCCAAGCACTTGAGAAACAGTTAGATTTCGATCTGAACTTCAGAGCTCATATCTCCATAATGTCTCATTCAACTATTTGCCAGTGATGATCAAAGTGTCCTTCCACCACCTTATATTTTAGCCTTTTTTCCCCATGTTGCTCTTTTTGCTTTCAATTCTTTATGCCGTTTCTTGTTTGTGAATATAAAGGAAGTTTTCTGAAGTTGCAAATAATGGAAGAAGTATTTTTTTCCATTTTCAGCAACAAATTCCTAACTCAGCTGTATGTACTTGGAACTATACAAGAGGCTTTTATGCTTTGCAGTAGTAAAAAAGTGTCACCCTATTAAGCATGAATATTTCTTGGAAAACCACATTTTAACCCCAAATTAGGCAGCTTTTAAGCTAAACATTTTCATATGTCTGGATGCCTCCTTGGTAAGCATAGAGCAGTGTGAAGGCTGTTGTTTGGACATTTAGCTTATATTCTGTATGTCTAAAGTTTGTGATCCTGAATACCATAGGACAGGCATCATCACTCTGTAGAAAAAACAAATTAACTTCAAAATGAACTAAATCTTCTTGTTGCTGGTTCTCTGCCATTTTACCTGTGTTGTGAAAACATAGATTTAGCCTTCAGTTCAGCCCTTATTTTACAGAGGTAAAGCAGTGCAGAAATGATCTGGTGCAATTATTAAATAGCAGTTGCATTTACAGTTTATTCAGGATCATCGATACCCTAAAGAAAAAGGCGAGCAGTCTGGATAACCTTAGATATCAGTCTATCATCAGCTGCTCTTTGTCTTCAATAGTTTTTCAGCATGTGTGAAAATCTCTTGCAGAAATGAACTTGTGTGTTACTGTTCCCCCTTATCCAAGTGGGGTTCAAAATTCACTTTAAACCTCAAGTGGGGTTCAAAATCTTACTGCAACTTGTAACAGTAATAGCAAGTTATAGCAGTGCTCTTGCATCGTTTCTTTTAAATAGTAATAGTTGTTGATGAACAGACCCTACTTAAGGCTGTAAGAAAGAAAAAAAAAAGAAACAGAGCAAATATGGACTCCTAACTTGTAAATTATCTGATTTTTTCCTAAACACCTTAATCATGAGTATTTAACTTTGCTGTCAAGAGTAATAGCATTAGTATTAGCATTAGTTTGTTGTCTGTGATGGTTTCAAGGAGTGTATAGAAAGCTTATTTGAAATTTAATCACTCCCTATTTAAGACCAATATCTCTCCAGTTATTAGAGAAGGTAATAGTAGAAAAACCTAGCATGGCTAGAAGGAAAAATACTCACAGAACTGTCGATGCCAAGAGTAAGGAGCATGATGAAGAACACCACTGCCCAAAACGTAGATCCTGAAAGTGTTGAAATTGCCTCTGGGTAAAGGATGAAAACTAAACCAGCTCCTGAAATGGGAAAGAAAAAAGATATCTAAGTGATACTTACCTTACTAAACTTCTCAAAGTGTTTAACTTCTCCAAAGTGTTCATTTTAACGAGGTAAATTTTGACAGAGTTGGCTGTTACATCAGTGCACATCCCAGTCTGTGAGTAGTTTGTCATACTTGGAGTAAAAATTACTGAGAAATTACACTTGGAGCAAAAATTATACTGAAAATGGATCTGAAATACTTGAATAATGTACTTTGTGAGACAGTTTTGACCATTTAAATCTACCCAATCTTTTTTATACTTCCCAATGTTTTTATGTGATTCACACCCTCCCAGCTTTGAGGTGGGAACTCAGGGAATTGTACTAGCTATTTTTCAGCAGTGTAGTGCCAGAGGAAGCTGTGGGAGGGCGATCCCCTCTTTGGAAGGAGACTTCTTGGAAATGATGCAAGAGAGATGGGAGCAGCAATGTTGGGGGACCTATTACCATGGAAAAGACTACAGCTAAGCTCAGGTACAGCTTCCTAAAGCCGTAGCTTAGGCAACGTCTGCCCCAGGAACCGAGCAGCAGCAAAGGCCCATTTGCCTCCCAGGATGGTCTTGTGAGGGACGAGATTCCAGGGACATTCAGCTCAGTAGAGCTGAGGTGACTCAATGGCACTTAACACTTCACAACCCAGCAAGGTAGACAAACACAGACTTTTAGGGCCCGAGTTAATCTTTCAGGTGCCTTTCATGAGGATTTTCACCGGCTTATTTGAAACATGTTAAACATTTTTAAATAAATGGTGGAAAAAAAGGGGTAAAACTAGTATAAAATTCACCTCCTACCTTCAGTGGCTACATCCTCAATTTTAACTTTGTGCTCGTGAGCCATGTAGCCCAATATGGAGAAAATTGCGAATCCTGAGATGAAGCTTGTGACACAGTTAATGGTACTAGTCAGCAAAGCATCCCTAATGTGATGGAGAAAAGAACATGCCAGTGAACAAAACACGTCAAGAGCTAGATGAGGATTATGTTATCATGACAGGGAGATTCTGGTGAAAATGGCTATTGAGCACTTGTCCTGGTGATCAAATGCTCCTGTCAGCAGCCTGTGCTGTGATGAGTAGACCAGGTGTCTCCAATTGAGATGATACTGCACAGGCTTGGTGGGCTAATGTGGTTGGATAGGACCTTGAGAACAGAGGACAGGCCTCTGAACTTCAGAGATGCCAAACAGTGCTTTAATAAAAGGTAAATATGGTTTTCTATCATCAATTACCCTACCTGTCAACATAGGTGCTATATACCAGGTTTTATTCTCATCTGGATATTACTGTTTTAACAGTATTCCAGAATTTACTGTGTCCTGCAATTCTCATTAAAATGTTCCCCTGTGGGAAGGCTGCAGGGTTGAGAAGAATAAAATTGAACCTGTAAACTCAAATTCTTTTCAGTTTTTAAAGAAAATTGCTAGATATTTTTCACTGATCACGTGCTGGCAGTATTCCTTGTTGCCCACGACTCAGAAAGGCCTCATGCAATTGAGCAATGTTTCTTTTCATTTAGTCAGGGGATCAAGCCGGGCTTATCTCTTAAACTGAGCTGAGGTAGTTTTGCATGCACAGTCCTGGGGGCTCACTTATGGATACAGATTTTCTTATTTTCTGGCTGTGATTTTCAGGATTGTTACTCTTGCTACCATTACTATTTCTCTCACCAAGGTGTGCTGAGGTATAGATAGGACTGTACAGTGCTGAGCTGTGGCCTTGGTTTGCAAACAGTATTTCCAATTCATTTTAAGAAACCATTTATTAAGATATCAGCATGTTCTAGAGTTGTTTTAGCAAAAGGTTATTTGCAGGATTTTTTGAGTGTTTTGCATTGTTAAGTGTGCTTTTATTGTTAAAATAGAAAAATTACGTTATGAAAGTACATTATATTGCTCATAGAGGAGAGGCAAAGCTGATGAAGTGATATTAGGCAAGTATAATACGCTAAGAACAAAATATGATTTCACATATTGCCTGTGGTGTTTTCTTAGCTTTGCATATATTTCTTTTAATTTAGGAGCAAAATCAGACAGTGTTCCCTGCACACTTTTGTTTAGTATGAGAGTAATGCAGAATTATTTGCAGGAGGCAGTGTTAAATTGGAGAACTGATAGGACTAGCTTCTATCCAAAGGGTCATCCTTATCAGATCTCCTAATCTGATTAATTAGCTACCGGAACCTACGGTTGTTCTGGGCTGGGTCCAAAGCTTACTTAAGTCAGTGGAAGTATACCAGGATTTTGGCTTTGGATCCATTCAAAGCAATTCAGCTCCATTTAGTCTCCTCTACTTTTCCACTTTATATTTTGTCATTGCTAACTCATAATGCATCTATAATACATATACTTGCTGAATTTGTATTTCATGGGAAATTTTTAAAGGGTCTTTGCTTTCATTCCAAGATGGAATGACAACAAAACTTTTGAGTTTTTGCTTGAGTTTCTCTGAAGATGCAGAGCCTCAGGGTAGTTCTGGCTCAATTTCCATGGCAATGATGCAGCAAAAGACTTATAAATTCAGTTGATTTAAACTTCATTCTTAAATTAGATCCCAACATAAAAAAATCAAAAACAACATCAAAGCATGAAAACTATTCTGGAAACTGGAATTGGGATTTTTAGTTTCTGGACCAGTAAGATTCCATCCCACATTCACTGTTGCTTTTAGTGGTACTTTTTGAGAGACAAACACAAGTACAGTTTACACAGCTGTCTAAAGTCTAAATTTAATCCCATTCTGTTTTGCAGTACAGCAGAAATCTTGGCAGGCTCCCGTTGCTAAAATTTCAGTAAGGAATATAGCGATTCAAATTTCAGTTTGGTTGCTAGGTCCACACAAGGTTCAGCATTGTTAATAAATGAAGACAAAAATATCTAAATAGTTATTCTGGCTATAGTTATCAAATAGTATCGTTCTGAAGCAGTAGTGGAAGATCAGATTATTATACCTGTAACAGTTGTTGTCAAACTTATTGTAACTGGCAAATGCAATTAAAACTCCAAACCCAGCTCCTAGGGAGTAAAATATTTGAGTGGCTGCATCAATCCAGACCTGCAAATGACAAGAACATTATTAGAATGTCAGTCCAGTCCAAAAGATGCATCAGGGAAATGCAAGAATTGTACAAGACAACTGGCTTTGTAGGTCTGGTGAAAATAAATAAGCAATGCTCACGAGATGGTGGTGCCCTGAGGACACAGTGTGTACACAGAGCAGTTGTGCTCTGAAAGGGCTTGCCATGAAGGGGTAGTGTTTTTTGAACTGCATCTCTAGCACAACATCCATTCAAGATGTGTAGACGGGTGCCAGGAACCATCCAAGATGCTGGCCCCCTCAACTGCAAGCTGACAACACTCTTCTCTGGCTAATGAGAGGTCCATTTATTCAGCCATTTCACAGTTATTTAAATAAGCATCTCACAGATAAATTTCAGAAGGGTAAGGAAGTCAGTGGAGTAAATAATTCTTAGTACTGTCCAAAATGAGATCTTCAGAACTTGGCTCATTTTGCCAATTGCTTGAGACATCTCTAAAATCAGCCCCAGTTTAATTGCATTTATCCTGCAGTGATTTACCAACACTTCTAGAGAGCTTGAGTTCCACCTCATGGTTAACATGACTTTGTTAAGCTTTCATGTGTGGCTCAATCTAGAGAGGGATTTGTCCCATCTTAGCATATGTGCTTTCATACATCACGTTAAATATCTTGTTCTTTCAACAGAGATGCTCAATAACTGCCTGTTGAGGACTGAAGTGTTCATAAATCCTTTAGGTTTTGGAGGGAAATGTAATTTTATGGGCTATCGGGTATTACTAATTATTTGAAAGATGATATAATGAAAAGCAGTCTGTGTGCTTTATTGCAAACCAGAATGACTGTAGAGATGTAATTCTTCTCAAACTGTGGTTTAGGGTTTGTCATGAATTTCTCACTGAACAGCAAAAAGTCAGCAGCTTTTTCAAGTCATCTGAAAGATTTTGCCTTAGAAACAATTAGGTTTAGGGGCAGCCAAGCAGCAGCTGCAGAAGCCTTAAGCCAAGGAAGAGCAGCGGGCTACTAAAGCTTCTGAAAGGGAAAGGCAGCTGTGAGTCTAGAGGCCAACTTTTGGGCTGACATGGGTCCACACGCTTCCACAGACATCTCTTTGAACTTGTAAAATATTTGTTCCAAATATGACTTAAAATGTTAAGAATAAATCATCTCTGTTCATCCTTGCATCTGTTGTTTATGTGCACAAACATGATCAACTGAGGTGGCCAGTGCTTTGGTGACATAGGTTGGTCGAGCTGCATTTTTTGAGCTGACTTTCAGCCCTCCAAACAGGAGGGGGCTGGAGTTGGGTTCTGATAAGAACTTTCTTGTTCTTGCTGTTTCATACCTATTTGAATGGTGGCCAATTCAGACAAACGTCCATTTTACAAATGATTCTTGCTCTTTTTAGTTGTAAGATCCATCTGTATCCATCAGTTCTCTGATGGGTATAGAGCTGAGATGCAGGTGATTTTATCAATTATTGACTTGATTGCAGGTCTTGCTTTACAATGCATGAAATAATTTTTACTCCTGAAGCACTCCACAGACTGAGTTGATTTGGTTCTATTTCATTAGAATGTCTTACAGTGTCATTAGTGAAATACATAATATTTCACTAGAGTGAAATGTGCATTACTTGCAGTAGTAAGATAAGAACATCTTGCAGTGGAAAGCCTCTTTCATTTAAAGGACAGTGACCTGGTGGGTTAATCCTGACTTAGCATGTTTACTAGTATGTTCAAATGCTGTATTTCTTTTTTATTTCCTATGTTAACATTTAGCTTTGTGATTCAAGAAGCCAGATCGCCTTCCTCAGGGAATTCATAGCTTTCAGAGAACCAATTTTGCATATGACTCAGTATTCCTGTGTAAAGGATATTGCAGCCTACAGAGGCTGCAGGCCAAGTGGGTACTACCTAAGGGAGGGCAAGAGCTGAAGCTGCCCTTGGACAGTTCCTAGTGAGCCGATTAATTTGGATTCCAATTGAGATAGTCCTGTTGCCCCCATCACGAGGACACTGGAAATCCAGCCTCTCGGAGCACGTGCCATGGTGCTTATACAAAGCACTATTCAGAACTTAGCTCTGTATCACTTCAGAACTTAGCTCTGGTAGTTTCAGATTAAATCATAGAACAGTTTTAGCAGTAACAGGGAATGAGAGCAGAAGAGGGCACTTACTGTGGCTTCTTTCAGCCTTCTGAAGTCTATGTGTAGGTACGCGCTTATTCCGTTGTAGGCACCGGGCAAGGTTATGCCGTGTATTAACAAGACAAATAACACGACGTAAGGCAAAGTTGCTGTTATCCACACAACCTGCAGGAAGCAGAGATCCCAGATCAATCAGCTACTATGAAAATTTTAAGAACATGAGAAAAATACAACTGACAATTTCTTGCATGGCACTGTTTTATGGAGAAGATGTTGACTTGTGTTACCTAGGCTGTCTCAAGGGAAAGTGCAGTGACGTATGTACCCATGTGTATGTATGTTAGCCCATATGAATATCAGCAGCAGGTAATTTCGTCCAACAAGCCTAGCTGGAGCGCTCAGGACTTCATGTTCATGTCTGCCTGCTGCTCAGCTGTGGGTTTCTGAACGTGCAGGGACTGCCTGAGGCTGCATGATGTTCCTGCCATGCAGGTGTCCCCAGAGCTCGGGGACGTGCCCAACCCCAGCCCTTCTGCCTTTCTGGGGGCTGTTTCCTGAGGGAGGTCCAAGAGTAATTGCCAACTTCCTTGCAAGGCTGCCGGGTAGTGTCTTTTCACTGCATTATTTCTCTTGTCACAACCTTTTATGTCAGAAAAGCAAAGCACTTTAAGTGATCAAAACATGAGCAGACTTGTGTGAGAGTTGGAGGCACGTGTCAGACTATTCCAAGTCTCTTCAGTATTTTCTGAATGAGACCATTAATGATGAATTGAAATTATTATGCCAATAAAATCTTTAGTTGGAGAACCAAACAGATGAAACTTGTAGATAAAATAAAGGCTGAACCTGGAGTGTGACCTCCACACTGTAAAGTTCCTGCACAAAGCTCTAGCCCATGTTTTGGTCCCGAAGAGTCCCTCAGGTGCAGTGATTTCACCTCCTGCTTTCTAGAATTAATAAACTTAAAGCAGACACAGAGTATAACTGAGGTAGGAGAATGGTAGCTCTACCTTTCCTGATGTCTTGACGCCTTTCCACAGACTAAAGAACAGGATGATGACGACCACCAAGAGGCAGAGGGAGAGCTGCCAGCGCGGCAGGCCCAGGTCGTGGATGCCGCGGCTCTCGTGCAGGTGCAGGACGCCTCGCCTGCGGGCCGGACACAAACACAGCCACGTCACCACGGCGCAAAGAGGCTTTGTCCCTAAGAGGGTTTGTCCCTAAGAAGGCTAGAGCTATCAAAACACCTTTCCACATGCAGCTGGAATGTGGGCTAGATATTGTAATGGACCCACCTGCTTTTCATGCAGTTCTATGCAGTTGGTGCTCTGCAGCCCTTATCAATCTGAAGAATGCAGAACTGTTTTGTTGTGCAGAATGCTACACTGGCAAAGAGGAATGGCATTGCGGTCAAGTCCTGGTGTGGATGCAGATCAAATGGCTGTTGGGTTTAGTTCTTAGTTCTTTAGTCTTAGAGCAGGCCTTGTTTTTTTCCCCAATCCAAACTCAATTAAGTAGGATTACAAATCTGGATAGCCTGATTATTTCTTTCTCGCTTTTTTTTACTTTGTATAAATTTCTGGCCTAAATTTCACTCTGGTGAGTAGAGAGGGTAATTCATCAAAACAAGTTTTATGTGTTAGATTTGTTTAGATGGCAAATGTCATCAACTTAGTAGTAAATTAAGATGTTAACAAATATACTTTATAGGCTGACAGACTGAGATGCTCATGACAGAAAGCTTTTATTAGAAATGAAATTGTTTCTTAGTGTTTGAGAACATAATTTCTAAGTGCAGGGGTGTCTTTGAGAAATGACTGCTATTACTCTATTTTAGAGGATAAAATTTTGACATGAAAATCTGCTCATGACAAGCAGATGCATGATATATGGATTAAGCCTTTGAAAAATAGGGCTGAAGAACTTGGCCAAGTATGTGTAGAAGTTAGATGCTTTTGAGTGAGCAAACCCAAATGCCTTCCATAGAATATTAAGAAAATTGGTAAGATATAAATAGCTATGGTCCGTGATTGAGTTGTATTCCCTATTCTGGTAGTTTTATGACTTAATGCAAAACAGAGATTGATGGTAAAAGGACTGACACTATACACACTGTGCAGCCTATGGAAACTGAATCACACACTTGATTTAGAAAGGCGTGACGCGTGCTAATTGTGCTCCTTGAGAGGCTCTCCTACATCCATCTGTTATATACTTGACAAAGAAAGGATTGTCTATCCCTACCCATTTTACCTATGGAGGGTAGTCTGGATGAGGCACCTGTGGGTGGAGCTGGTTGAACTCCAGATCTGGAGTGGCCCAGGGGCTCTGTAGGAACCAGCTTGGGTTCAGCTGGACCTACTGAGCCCAGCTCAGCGCTGGCCAGGTGGTCTCGTTGGGTTTTGCCTGCACCTTGAGGGGTTTCTGTCTCTCAAGAGATTTCAGCTCCCTCTTGTGTCAGATAATAGAGCTATATAATGGACTTCAGGCTATATTTTGGGAATCATCTATTGAAAGATGATTTACAAGTGTCCCTCTGGTTGATGTAATGGTTATTTAACTTGAATGAAACACTAATTCTTCCTGAAGCAGAATAATCTAGAAATGATTCTCTGTGAAGTCTTTGGGTAATTTCCTCATTTCATCATGCTGATGACCGTTCCTGTTTGTGCCTTCCTTCAGCACAGTAATGTCTGCACAGCACCCTCAAGAAGGTCTGCAAAATCTGCCTTCACAACCACTAACTTGAGAATGGAGATAGGAAACACTTTGACCCATCAGTTGCTCTAGCAAACAATGAGCTCATGAAGTTTGGCAGGAGAAAGGCAACTTGAGGAACAGGCCCCCCCTGCACCATTGAGAACTGCTGACACTTTTCAACAAATGACTTTTGTGGCTCACTTTGTGGTTTAACATCTGCTGTAATGCTGGGTCCTTTACCCAGTGCAGCCAAATTTGTAACCTTTTCTTGGATCGATGCTTAGGTGCCATAGTTTGGGATCAGCAAAGCTTTCCCTGTGTGAAATAACAGAACACCCACTCTGACATGACATCAGTGCTCTCTTATGAGAACATTTGATGAGGGACAGGTGAGCACAAATAGCTGCTCGTTTGTGGTTTAGTTAAGCCTAATCCATCTGCTGGCTTTGCCTTTAGCTGTGCATGCAGGTGGAGATGCTCCTCAGAGAAAGGCTCTGCCTCTGGCTGGGAGATTTCAATCCAAGGTAACCTGGGTTGGGAGGTGCTGCAGCACTGACCTCAGCTGTTGGTGCTGCTGCGTAGAGCCTCATGTTGCTGCCAGCCTGTTTGGGGCTCTCTAGGTAGAGCTCAGCAGCTTGAATTTGTCTTACTAGTTAGCATAAAGATGGCCTCTTGCGTGCAGTGAACACATAATGTGCAATATCTCGTAAAAACCCTCTGGAAACTTAAGCTGGCAAACTTAAGCTGGCAGTTCTTCTGCTCTTTTGGATTTACTACACAGAGGCTGGTTGTGGTTTTGGAATCATTTCCATGAAGTTGTCCAAAGGCTGAGAACATGTGTACACACTTGCAGGGATTCACTTCCACGGTGCTCCCCTTCGGTGTCTTTTCTCCTTAAGTAAATGGTCAACAAGTGTGAGTGTATGTGGAAAACAAATTGCAAAGCTGCATATGCAAATATTTGTGGAATTGCTGCTTTTTTGTGTGTATGTGAATACTTGCACTAGAGACTTGTGTGCATTCAGTCAAAATTGGGCAAGATGACTGTGATATTAGACCAATTCACAAAAGTCAATGCAGTCATAAAGTAAATGTGCAACACACAGGGATGCACATGTGTAAGTCTCAGGACACAGCGTCATAGATGATGCACTCAAAGTTTGCTGAATGTGCCAATGCAATTAATACATATTTCATATCCAAAGCCATCTGCTTATGGCTATTCCAGGAAAAAATGTAGCCAAAAATTGGAAAGTAGGAAACTGCTGTAATTTTTAACACTTCTAATGTAATTTTTATTTATGAGCAAATTGTTTATGCTTTTGAAAGTGCTCTCTTTCTTTGGGAGAAGTTGCTTCAAAGATGTTTATATGGGGAAAAGTTGCTGCCTTGTCCTTTGGTGTGCGCTGTGTAGATCATTGCCTTGGTTGTGACACGGAGCAATGTGCACCCTTTGGTCTGTGACAATATTTTCTGTGAAGGAAACTTCCTATGTACATCAAATCCAACTTGTTGGCTTTATAGGGCAAGGAATTTTTGCAGGAGGTTGTTGCTTCACACTGTCCTCAGAAATTAAAGCTTATAGATGTGGTAGCTGTAGACTGCTGTGAGGCAGCGCTGCCTTTCCTCCACGTGCCGAGGCAGCTTCTTTACAATTACTGCTCTCCTGGCAGTCTGGCCTTCACTGAACTGGGAATTCTGTGAATTTCCTTTACTGAATCCATCATGAAAACTTCCCTGTAAAAATGTGTTTTCTTTCTTACACTGAGAGATTGGATTGCAGTCCTGAGAACAAGGGCTATCAGAAAAGCCAGCTGTAGCTCAGTGCATTGTTGACAGTTTCACTATTTTGTTTAAAAAGTTGCCAGGATTTGTTCATAGAGCAGATCCTGCTTATTAACAGGAACAGTGTGGTATGAAAAGAATAGTGCTTTTGTTCCTCCAAGCTGGTGTTTTCGCTTGTCAGCCTAAATGAAAGCAAGATGGTAATGAACTGGGACACAAGACCTGAGTGAGCAAATGTAATGTCCATACTCAGATGAAATACTTAAGTGGGAATGATAAGATATGTATGGGAATTTTTCTTCCATGTCTGTTCTTCTAAAAATATGTTTTAGTGAATCATTTTGACATATATTGAATGGATAGAGGGTCATTTTTATCCTGTGGCTAATGCCAACCTGCTAGGAAGTAACTGCAGCACTGCATGTGTCCAGGGCAATGTGGGACTTGTGTGTCATTCCTAACTGCATTTCTCTTATAATTTACTATTACTAGGGGAGGACCACCAGTTGTTACCAGATTTTGGAGTTCTTTGCTAACTTTTCAGAGTATAAATGTGTTGTAATTGATTTCAACCCTCTCTAATGAGGCACTGCGGAGGGCCCGCTCAATCCTCGTTCCCGTTGCAAGCAGCTCTCCCATTGACGTCAATGGGATCTTGGCCTGAGCTGAGCCTGAAGGATGGCAACTAGGCTTAGTAGAATGATGCGCTCTGGTGTAGCAACACTTCAACTCATTGCCCAACTCTTAAGGCTTTAAAACAGCAGCCAAATATGTTTGTCAGAGCCCTGTGTCACTGTCTTAGCATGGGAATTGCAATTTGAAGTGATTTCTTCCAACCCTGAGGCTTAGCGGTTTCTTTGCCTCTGCTGCTTCCCCCAGGACAGCTGGGAAGTATTCCCTGCAGTTTTCCATAAGCTGTGGTGCATCCCACCAACCCAGAGCGCCGCGCTCCTGTTATCCTGGGCACTAGGGTCTTCCATAGAGCTCTGCAGCACTGAGGAGGGTAACAGCTTTTGATCCCTGTTTTACTGACCTTAATTTTCATGCATCGTTGTCCAAGTGCAGAGGCAAGGCAGCTGCTGCAGCTTTACAGCGCTGGAGCTTGTTGTGATTTCTTTATGGTATAAAAATAATTGCTCTGTTTGCCCATTTATGTAACTAATCAAAAACTGAAGTTTCTTATGTTAAATCTGTTGCCTTAAAAGTGCTTACTGCTCATATAACACAACAATGGGAAATGTGGCAGATCTTGTGAATGTGATCAAATAACCTGGAACCAAGGGTCTTCATCTTGATGCTCTTTCAGCAGTCTGGCTTTTGCACCATCTTACTGAGGGAGGATCAGTTATTCAGCCTAAAACTTAGGGTTTCTGGATTTAAGGAGTAGACTGAACTGGCACACTGTTTTTATCAGTTCTCCTCTGCAAAGATTTGTTAAAAACAAACAAAACCCCTCATCCTTCCTCTATCAGGATGTTAGGTATAATTTCTAGTGCGAGATGGTGTGAGGACAGCCAACAGCCATACAAGAATCCAGGACAAAGGTAACCGGAGTGTTAATGTTTAAAGCTTCCTCAAAATGGTTTTCAGAGAGAATAATAATCAGTAACAATATATTGTATCCCAAAACAATGCATCATTTTGCAAACCTACTTTACTCATGCAAATTTAACACTTCATCATCCTGACACTATTCCCTAACCTGGCTGCACTCGATAAGAAACTTTGCAATTGGAAGATTCAGCTCTCCATGTTGTAAAAAGATGGTGGTAGGAGCAAATAATGTTATTTTGGATATGAGCAAGTGAAGAAATACTGTTCTCTGAATTGGATTCTGTTTATTTTTTTTAGCCTGGGTCTGAAAAAGCATAAACTTTGCATAAGTTTGGGTCACACCTGAGCTTTGCAGCTGGACTTGGTGAGCTAATCCAAATCCAAGTGGATAAATGAGCAGACTGCCCCTTGAGATCCCCTATTTTTGCAGATGGGAAGCACATCTCATGGACTGTGTTTATTCCTTCCCTCTGCGATATAATCTACTCGCTAGTAATTACAGGACTGAGGAATTTCAGTACTGCCATCATTCAGGGACCAAATCATAACAAAAATCTGTAGTATATTTTTAGAAGTCTAAGATACCTTTTAAAAATCATGCCCTGATTATACTTTAGGGTCTGGAAAGGACCCGAGCGTTTCAAGCTTCAGGGTACAGGCAGAATCGCAAGGTGTGAGCTCTGCCCAACAAATCTGTGGAACCAAACTCAGATTAAAAGGGAATATTTGAATAGATTGAACACTTATTCCCACTACTTGCTCCTCCCCATACTGTGCCGAGCAGAGTGCAGCACACACTGGGTTCTTTAGGGCAGCAGTGGAGTCTCTGTGTTCCTACAGAATAGGGCTCAGCTCACGGATATCCTTCCATTCCCAACACTAAAATATTAACTGATTAGTCAGATGAATTTAACAGCCAATGCAATCAGCCTGACACCTTCCTTTCCCTGTCCTACTCAAATCCAATCTTGCCCTGGGAACCCAGAATGTGACTGCAGGTTTATATCCTTGGTTTGTGCTCTATTTTTTTATACACGTACATCTTTGTCTTCGTGTCCAGTATTTAATTTGAGCCTCTGCCTGTCTTGGCCCCTACTGCAGAGTTGGAGGGAGGAATTAGAAGAGCCTGGCTTTGCACTGGCCTGCCTGCTCAGTGCTTCATTGTGCTCCTCGGAACTGCTGAAGCAGCTGAGCAAACCAGTCTGCTCTCTGGTATTTTGTGGGCAGAGAAACAGGCAAAAGCAGCTGAAGAAATGCTGATTTTCAAACGTCAGACATGGTCATCTTTCTTGCAATACTGCTCTGCATCCTTGTTCTGGCAAAGCTGGTAGAAATGGAATGGAGGGAAGACTTATCCCTTGTGCCCAGTTTCATGTGGTTTAGTGGCAAATACTGCATTTTTACCAGAAAAACAGAAACTCACAGAGGCAAGAGCCTTAGTCACAAACTGACACAGATCAGCGCCACAACTGCCTCTTAACCTCACTGTTCTCCTGCTTATTTTAGAAGCTGGATGCTAAGCAGGTTTACCTTGCAGAGGAAACCCTCTTAGACACAGAACTGTGAAGAAATAGCAAAGTCGAGTCACCACTTACTCATAAAATTCTGCTGCTGGCGTGAGCTTGTACTTGGAGTACTTGGTGCCATTGCCGAGCACCGAGGCGTTGAAGAGCTTGGGGTCTGTGCAGTTGGGGCTGTTCCAGCTGTTGCCGCAGTTTGTCCAGGGGAGCTCGAAGGTGAAGGATGAAAACAGGTAATACAGGGACCAGGCTATGATAACGTTGTAGTAGAAACCCACGTAAAGAGCTATGAGTATCACTGCGTAGCCTACACCTAAGGACAAAGGAGAACTAGGTTAGTCCTTGCGTTTTGGTGCCGAAGCAGATGCAAACGCTGTAGTTGGAACAATTAAGCCACACATTAGTTGCAAATTCATTTTACATCTCGATTCTAAAAGGAACTTGTGCTGGATGCAGACATGCAGTGTCTTTAGCTAACAACCAACTGCAGTAATGACTGAGAGAAGACTGGCTCTTAGTAGCTCCAGTTGTGTTTGCCAGAACACAGAAATTCAGCCGTTCAATGACAAAATTCTGCTCCTGTCCAACTCTGCTGATTTCTTTCCAGTGTGCAGAGGATTACAAGCCCATGTTAGGAGTGAAACTTATTTCCTAATGCCAGAGGCCTTGGCAACTTGACTTGGAAAAGTAGAGCTCAAGGCTTGGGAAGGTTTCCTTGTGCCTCACGCTCCCCCCAGAGCTGGTCTGTAACAGATAGTGATTTCTGGGGCCTTCAAACCACTTCATAATTCCCCCAGCATTAAAAATCAAGGCAGAATTTCCCTCTAAATCTTCACATTCAGAGGGAGTTGGTGATTGGGGCTGCTGCAGTTGCTCTCTGCTCTTCAGGGGGGTTTTAGCACAGAGGCTGGTTGGCTCATCCCTAACGTGAAAAGGGAGCTGAAACTTTATCTTCAAATCCTTGCTGCTCAGAGGAATCTGCAACATTAGCATTCAAACTCCAGCGATATGTTACAATTAATAGAATAGGAAAAGAGCATCCAAGAGGATGAATGGTAAAATATCAAGTAGAAATAATCAGCATTGCTCCGACAATGGATTTTTTTTGCTTGTTTAAAAGTGTTTCTTAAGCTCTTCCAGTTCAAGAGGACAATGATATTTAATATCAAAGACTCAAAAGTACTAGATCAAATGCATTTTAAATGTCATTCCTCTGAGATCATAAGAATGTTCAAAAATGAATTTTCTCTCGTTTTTCCATATCTAATGTTTTTTTAATGTAATGCTGTACCACCCACACTCTAAAATAAACCCTGGAAAATGTGGGCATGAAAACAGACTGTTGCAAAGGTTACAGGATATATTTTTGATCGAATGCCTTGAGAGAGCATCTCATTAGGAACAGAGTTCTTGAGAGTTAATAGCAATAACACTTATGGCTAAAATTAGTGCCCCAGTGCTGTTCATTTAGAGAAACTGATATAAATTTGGGTGCAGCCTGTGTAGTTTTGGGACGTGAGTTAACCCAGGGACGTGTCAGAAGCCTGACGAGGGTTTAGCTGGGCAACATGGTTAGGTTTTATCACAAGCTGTGATCAAAACCTTATTAATAGAGGTGCAGAGCTTATGCTCCTGCTGACATGCAAATAATCATCAGTGGTTCATACCTTTTTAGAATCAAATAACTTATGTTACTGGTATTATATATCCTAGTAATCCTAGTTATCCTAGTAAGAGCATTTAAAAATCAACATTAATGAGTGTTTAGTCCATCCTGAACATTAATTTTACAATATAGCTGGAATGTCATTAAGGCTGTACAGGAGCTAAACTATTTTCCTTTCTCATCTTTCTGTGACTAAGTCTGAAGGTTACAGGCATGGAGGTTGATGTGGGCTCCCACAGGGAGAATATAGCAGGGTTAGGTAAATCTGTGGATATATTTGCTTATTTTAGGCACTACATAAAATTTGTTTGTTTTATATACCTGATTTTCCTGGAAGTTTAGGGTGTGACTGATGCAAACAACCCTGCAGCTTTCCTACCCTGCAGGGCAGAGCCTCTAAAGAAGCAAGCTGTTCTTGGAGAAAGAAAGAGATCTAACATTTACTCAGTGTAACCGATCCCCTGGTGCTGGATCTGCCCGGTTTGGGTTGCTCCTGTTAAGCTCCTTGGCTTTTGTCAGTTATGGGATGAACGTGACCTGAATCTCGAGCTCCTGGGCGAATCAGCTGAGCTTGGGTGCTTCCATTTCAGCCCCCTCAGACAGCTCGGGGTTGCAAAAGCTTTCACGTAAAGTTTAAGCTATATTATAACAGCTCACAGCTTTTGCTGGGGGATGCTCACAAGGAACTTCTTGAGATTTTTCCCGTTTTCTGTTCCTTTATCCCATTTTCTGTCCTAACAAATAGGCTACTGGCTTAAAGGGTGGCAGAAAAGGTCAGCAAATACTGAGCACACGGAGGCCTTGGTGGGGCTTGAGGACACTCACCTTTGAAGACAGGGCAGATCTTCCACACTGTGGCGGCCCCTTCTCGGTTGTACTGCCCCAGCGCCAGCTCCATGTAGAACAGGGGCATTCCCGCAATGATCAGGAAGAGGATATAGGGAATGAGGAAGGCACCTGGGAATACAGCAATTGGACACTGTTCCGTGTTTTGGTGACATTTAGCTTTCCCTACCCTTCTGCTCTGGATGGATGAGGGAGAAAGCCGCTGCCTTTGGGAACTAGAAAGGAAGTTTCAGGGAAGACGATCCTGTGTTTTCTGGTCCCTTTCCAGGATTTTCTGAAGCTCTCAAAACCAGAGGTCCTGAGCAAAAGGGGTAGGTCACAGTGGTTTGCAGACAAATGACCACTGGGGAACTGAATTTCTGGTAATTTCTGGTCCCTAGGGAGCTGAATTTCTATATTTTGGTTCCTGCTGTAATAAGTGCTGTAACTTTTGATGTGTGTGAGACACCCCCCATCTCTGCCATGCTGATCCTCATCTCTGGCATTGTGGAGCTTGGTCTTCTGATTGCACTGCCTGAGCTGTCCTGGGTTTGAATATGCCACAGAGAAGATACTCAATACCCAGTCATACTTAGGTCAGTCTGGAAAAGTGTGTATTGTTTACCCTGTATCCAGCTTCTAAAAATACCATTTTGGGTGGGTTTTCTTTCCATAGCTCTTTCATGTGACAGCCTTTCCATAGCTGTTCTTGCCTGGCTTGGGTAGAGTTGAGCATGTGGAGCTGATGCACGTGGGGGTCCTGGCTTGGGGGCTATTTGAGATCACACAGTTTGATCAAGTTGTGTGTCAAGATCCCACAATGCCATGAGTTAAACAGGCAAATTTGTATTTGGGAAGATTAATCCTTGAGACGTGTAGTGGGCATAAATTTGAAATTGTGCTTTAAAGGATGTGCTTTCTAAGTGTGACTAATACCTTGATGAACTGTGAAGTGTACTGTGCTTAAATGATGCTTCAGCAAGCAGGCGTATTTGGCTGTAAATCATTTCAGGCTCTAGTCCCAGGTATTTTGTCCTTTCCTTCTTTTCCCCCACATGGGATTAATGAAGCATCCTGCAGGTTGCAGCAGAGTATTACCCAGTGTGGCTGACTTCCACACCTGGGGTTTCCTTACAGGAACTAAGCTGGTGAGCAAGGTGTTTCAGCATCCAGATGAGTATCACAGTAGAGGGGCCAGCAGGACTCCTTGGTGGCACTCAGTTTGACTATTTGGGACCAAAAAAACCCCTAATTTTGGTATTGCAAAATCTCCTGAAACAGTTTGTCTCCCCTCTGTTCTTCAATGTCACTGGGAATGTGGAGAGAAAAACAGCTCTAAATAGCTCTCAGTCCTGAAAGATGGATATTCTTTCTGAATATCAGGGAGAAACAACTACTAATTTTATGACTGAAAAAGTGTCATTAAAACAGCCATCATTATTCTAAAAGGATTTGTTGGTGCAGATAGAGGCCAGGACAGAGGTAGCTGGACCAGCATGAACTGTTCACTTTTTTCATCATTAGCGGCTTGCTCTTTTTTCCCTGAATATCCTAGTGAAGATGCTAATAAACTAACTTGAAGCAAACAGTGAGGTACATTTTCAGAGAGGAGTGTTTCCCAGCTCTTGTGTTGGAAATGACTTTAAAACCAATGATCTTTCAGCTGGCAAATTGAAATATCAGCTGATCTCTAGATCTGATCAACATTGCTCGTTGGTTTTCCAAACTGTGAATAAACAGCACTTGAAATAGCATCAGCAAACAGTTGACAGAATGCAATATGTTTGCTTGGACAAGGAGGAAAATGAGTGAAAACTAATCTGTGCCCACTCTAATGAATGGGAAAGGCAGTCCCTGCTGCTGAGTTCTTGCAAGACCGCAGAGATGTGGTCACTAGGGCCTCTTAACGAGGCCAACAGAGCAGACCTCAAGGTCAAGGAGCAGGAGGTAGCCCCAGTGTCCAAGGAAGGTGACTTCAGCAGCATCTGTGGTGTTCTCTTGCTGCTGTGTTGCTCTCCTGGTGACTCTGGGCCATTGCTGGCAGCTCTACTCCAGCTTGGCCATCACTGGGGGTGGCACAAGGGATGTTCACCTGGAAAGGAATCTACTGAGCCAAGCCACACAGAGCTGGAGGCTGAAGCTCAGACGTGTGAAATGGAAGCGGGTGTCCAAGTGTACCTTGTTGTTAGAGACCAGATTTCCTTGACTAAGCAATACTTGTGAGTGAAAAGATCAGAAGCTACTTGCTATGGGCTTCTAAATCAAAGTAAGTAGTTTTACTGGATTGCAGCACTGGAAAAATCCCTAACATAACCTCAAATGATAGCTTTTCCATGCAATGTGGTGTGCTGAGGAAGGTGGTGCTGTGCAGAATACAGCCGTGTGTGTGGAAGGTGGCTGTATTTCATCAGCTTTGGCCGCCTGCCTCTGCCTGGTGCCAGGGAGATGCTGGCAGCTTTGCTCTGGTTGGGATACACGCTGTGTTAGACATAGTTTTGTCTTGCCCTCTCCTTTCAGAGAGCCTGGATGTTCATTTCTGTTGTGTGTGCTCAGCTGTAAACACAAGTAAATGATTTCACTCTTTATATAGCTGATTTTGGTGCTGTTAAGGAGCTGTCCTCTGCTCTGGCTTATTATATAGCCTAAACCACAGCATTTCAGACAGACACAGAGTCCCGATGTGCTGAGATCGCGAGAATCTTTTGCTTTCTTTGGTAGTTTATTTGGTTAAAGTAAATAAAAGGTTCAGATATATCTGGCATTTCATCCCTGCTGTGCTTTCCCCCTGCTAAATTAAGCAGCCCTGTGGCTCTGGCTGGCTGGGGAGCTGTTGGCCTTGGCTTGCTGTGTTGGAGCTTTCTCTTCAGCCTGAACCAACTAGACTGAGCTCAAGCGGGCAGCGCAAGGGCCGTGTCCTCGTGTGCGTGGAGCCGATTTGGAGCTTTGTGGTTTCAAGTTGTCTTTAGCTATTGCCACAAACAGCAGCCCCCAAGTCAAGCACCCTCTGGAGAGGACGCAGTGCCAGTTTTAGGCAGCGTGGGATTCGCAGCTGTGCCAGGATGGGACTAAGTGCTCAAATCTTAAATCAGCTCCAGACAAGAGCCAGGCAGCCTTCAAGAAGATTAACAGACAAACCAATAGGGGGTAAATGCTTCAAAATTCATCTAGAGAAGAATCAAGTACAAACATCCCGAGGTGCCCTTAAAGCTTGCCTTACCCTTTAGTGATTAATCCAATCTTAAGTTGTAAGTCACTTTTTGGACTCGATGACCAAATCAAAACATTCCTATTCCTCTTAAGCTTTTTCAGAGATTTATTTGTAATACTGTAAGACTTTGTGGACTATCTTAATCTTTACAAACTGTTGCACAAAACAATCTTGTAAATTCTTGCTGTCAGTGGAGGGCTATGTTGTCTCGCAAAAGTAAAGACAGTTTTAAGTTCTTATCGGTAAGAATTCTCATAGATCAAAGCGCAGCTTTACGCAGCTTTACTGCAGTCGTTATAAATGAAGCCTTCAGCACTGCTGCTGTCTTCTGCCATGCAGGAAGCAGCCTGACCACACTCTAAACTAAATATAGTGCAGATTTATGCAGGGCTTTAGAGCACAAGGCAAACACAGATGCGTGCACACACACAGTGTAAAACCATTTACCATGTTTTTAATAAAGCCCACCTATGGCTTCTGTCAACACAACAGCAATATTCCTTATCTGCAGTTTTCTGGTGCAGCTATGTTTCTTAAATATAGATGCTGCAGAGTCCGCTTATACTTTAAACACAGATTTTGAAATTAAGTTATCAAACAGGACTACTTTTTCATTTGCACAAGACAGCTCTCATGGCTGTGTATGATTCAGTTAGGGACTATTTTGGCAAATTTACCATTACGGTAATGAGTGCTACTGCACAATTGCCTACAGCAGTGCAAAAACCATGCCTGCTATCGAGTATTGAGGACTATAATCTCTGTCAGGTCATGCTGTCATTTTAAAAGGTCTAGATGAGGATGGTTTCCAAATGGTCATTGTTTCTTTACCTAGCATCCTTCGAATAGCATTGCTCAGCACAAGGTTTGCACATATATGTTGGTTGCCCCAACATATATGACGGGAACACTTTCCATTTGGAAAATCCTATTTGTAATCTGCACATGGGTAGCCCTGGAAATATTCTGGATGCAAAGCCTGGCCATCAAGCAGGGGCTCTGAGCAGTTCTGCACTGTGGGTGCAAAGCAGAGCTTTTCAGCAGGGCCCTGAAGGGTGCTTGGAGCTAGTTCCCTCACTCCAGAAGCAAAACTGAGTCTCCCCTAAACCAGCTTCCCCCCACACTTGCAGCAGTCTGGCTATAGTAACCAGCTCCATCCTTTCTTCACGCTTTGTCCCATTGCTGTCTGTGTTCTGTGGGAATTAACCAGACACACGATTTTATTTACATTTGTAACCTTAGCTTCGCATTTGTAACCTTAGCAGCAGAGAGAGACCTGAACGCTGCAAGCAAAAGTCTTCCTGCTTCATCCTCGTGCGAGTTTTGCTAGGTCAGATTTTGGGGAAATTTTGTTCCCTAAGATGTATTGGTGTGGGTGAGCCTAGCGTTTTTAAAACAGCACACAGCTTATGCTTCTTAGATTTCTGAATCACTTTAATTACATATTTTATCCCTTAAGGGAAAAAAATGGAAGGAAAAATATAGGTAAGCTTGAAGATGTCCAGATCTGTTAGATGCAGTGATTTTTATCAGACTTGGTATACATTAATGAACTGTAATTTGGGAATAATTTGGTTACTGGTTTCTGACCCTTTCCTTTAGGAAAGATTGAAAGAGGGGAGAGACTTGTGCCAGCTGTATTCTTGCACTTGGCAATCCCAAAGTCTAGAAAAATGTAATGCATCAGGCCTCAGAATAATTTAAAGTGGCTTAAAACATAAGACCCTCTAATCCAATCTCTTTATTTGCCTTCTGGCTTTTAGACTCATGCACTTGCCTTATCTTTTCCCAGCTTTTCTCTTTAGCTTTAAGAGGTAGAAAGAGATTCCTACCTGGCCACTGGTCCCTCAGAAATTGTGATAGTAGAAAATAAAATTTTAAAGTAATTTTTCTTGCTTGAACCCTGTGTAGGAGAGTGCCAAGGTCACTCTCACAGCATAAATACATGTTATGTAATGGCTCTCATCTATGTAGGTCCTGTTTATCAGGTAAAGTCCCGGGCTATGGAGCTGTGTGAAGGCTGGGTATCCGTCGGTGGAAGGCATCTCCATGAGCGCAGTCTCTCTGGCTTTTCTGTTCCTTTCCTCTGTTTCTCTTCTCACATAACTCTGAGTCTGGAAATTCTATTTACGAGTCCTTCAGAGAGGCCGCGTCTGTTATTTGGGTTGAAATTCTGGCTCTGGTGACGTCAATGGAAAAAAACACCCATTGACTTCAGCTGGGTCAGGTTTTCTCCCTTGTGGTTTACATATTTATTGATTTTAACTGAAGCTGTAGTCGTACGCAAATGAGAAACAAATTGCAGACAAGGAACAAATGACCAAACTCTTCCCCAAGACAAAATCCTGGAGGGTCTCTGTTCTCGCCAGCACCTGCTCATGATCTCACTGACACATCTGCATTTCTCCCTGGGGAGGGGAGAAAAGCATCCAGAGCTTGAGCTCTTCCTCTGTTTTGTGACAAAGCCTGTGAATAAGATGCCCCTATGCAGTTATTTCTGCATCAGTCCCATGGCTAGCCACTCTTCAGTGGGGGCACAGGAGGTTTGAGCCTTCTCTAGCTCCAGGCTCATAGGACATCAGTGGCCCGATAGTCCTGTGCACTGAGGAAGACTCGTGTGAGGTGTCTTCAGGTGGCTCCTACCTTGTGCCCCATGATGACTGTCCCCCATCACGGGTAACATCTTGGTACCTGCGTGGTGCTTCCTCAATGTCACAGCGTGAGCACCGAGTCACCAGCGCCCTGCTGCGACTGAGGTCCCTTGGGAGCCACCCTTCCTCAGGGAATGACACGAGGGTGGAGCAGGCCCAACCTGGGACCTGTCACAGCTCTGTGTCTGCAGGCCACGAGCCACCTCTGTGTGCTCGTTCCTAGGGATGCAGACGTGGCCTCTGCGCTAATTAACGGGCTCTAAGGATCTGCTGCTCCATCTTGTGGTGTGAGCAAAGTCCTGGTGTGTTGGGCTGTGTGAGCGGAGAGGCCGTCCCTCATCCGGAGCCTGTCATGGAGCAGCGACCCCGGGATCGCGCTTGCCCGAGATGCCCATTCCCAAGGGAAGCACCTTGCGTGCTTCAGAACGGCCATCGCAAGAGATGTTTGAATATGCGGGAGAGAAAGGAAGGAAAAACAATTGACCAGGGAGCACTGCTGCTCGCTACATGCGTGTCCAAAGGGACAGGACAGGTGATACTTTGCTAACAAAAATATATACTGGGAGTCTCAGCTGATCTTCTGTGGTACAGGGGACAGGCCTGTGGTAACAGCTGGTGGGTACAGGTGTAGGTTGGTGCAACAGGTGGTTGTACTGTCAGTTGGTAACATCTTTTGGATAAAAAAGCAAGTGTGTAAAGAAATACATGGCTTTATGTGCTGCAACTTGGAGGGAGGCAGAAGGAAAGGGGAAGCTGGAGGAGTTGTACTTGAAGGAGGGAATTACAGGCTGTCAGGCTGTGGCTAATAGGCTGTTAACAGGGATCCTGTGTCTCCAGATGGCTGAGGAAGGGAGCTGGAGGCTGGTAATGACAGTGAGAGTCCCCAAATCCCAGCCTGTCACTGCAGCTGGATGGGCAAGCAAGGCGTGCTGCCAATGCAACTTACTCCAGCTTTGGTAATAAACATTTCTGGTCACATTTCAGCTCAAGTCAAGAGTTAGTTGCAAATTAATCAACTCTTGTCATGTTTTTAATGCTCTGTATAAAAAAAACTGATCAATACAGAGGGGATGGAAAATACTGGGCGCGGGGCAGTGTTAACAGCTGCAGAGCTGTATTACAGAAAGGTTCCTTTTAAACTTGTCTCCTGCTGCTTGAATTGAAATATTTTAAAATAAATCAGCCTCTAAGTATAGAATGTACTAGGTCATAGTTTATTATTTTGGAATGTTATGAGAGCAATTAGATACCAAATTATCTAATAAATTACTGTATATCTAAATGCCCTGATGTTTATAGTGGAAGCCCATATTAGAAAGCCATACTAGGGTGTTTAACTGGTTAACCCATTGGTGAGCTTGAGATAAAGGCAGTAGAATTTAATAATGACAAAAAGAAGATATTAGTGAGAAAATGGGCTAGAAATAGCTGAAGCTTGGATGCTTGTTCCTCCAGCCTGGATAAGTATCCAAAACATGAGGTCTCTACTCAAACTTTAGGGAACCTCCTGTATCTGTTTTAATAGGCATTAATATGAACGTGGGCAGCTTTCAAAGGAGACTTTTAGACCTTGCTTTTTCGGGTTGGATATATGTCCTATTGGAATGGCTTTCTAGGGATATTTTGGTACTTCAGTTTCTTGGCAGAACTGAGAAAAACACAGGAATGAAGGGGGAGGTAGGGAGAACCAAAGCAAAACTTGGAAATTTCCAAATAACTGCTCTAAGATACCAATTTGCTATATGATGCCTCTTTATTTTTTTAATAAGTGCTTCTGAATAACAAGAACGCAGGTGTCTCTGGCATGGTTACAAACGGGACTGACCACCCTGCTAATGTAGAGCACAGAGGTGGCACAGAGCTGATGATGGTGGTTGGTTAGTGCACCCCAGAGACCGGCTCCAAATCCTTGCCCTGCATCCATCACGGAATTGTCCTCTTAAGACATAACCTCGATTCCCATACCGTAATTATCAGACTAAGGATTTCCAGGCTCGTCCGGGGACGGATGTCTTCTATTCAAGCAGGGTGTTCAGCTAAGAGCTGCTGTTACGGGGTGAATGCTTGTGTGCTATTTCAGAGCACCTTGCACTGAGTCCAAAGCAGGTTCAGAGGTGCTGGTGGAGGGTTTGTGGAGGGGACACAGCTTCTCTCCATCGAGTGTCCCGAATGCCTTGAGCTGCAGCACTGTGTAACCCTGGGCAGGACCCTTCTGCCCCAGTACCCTGAGTGTGGGCAACGGGAGGAGAGCTGGGAGCTGCTGGGGAGCAGTTGGCTTGTGGGCTGCAGGACAGGAGAACCTGGGTGAAAATGGTGCCCAGGAGCTCATGGCAGCTCCAGGGAAGGTAGAGATGCACGAGGAGGAGGAGAGCAGCTGTGAGTCTGGCTCTGGGAAAGGAGGGACTGTCCCACACCGTAAATGAGTGTTGTCCCAAATGTCACCCGAGGCACTGGAGCCTGAAGCTTCAGGGAGTCCTTACAGAGCTGTCCAGGGATGGCAGGAGGGACAGGTTTGGTAGGGGAAGGAGGCTAGTGAGCACTGGAACTGCATGCATGCTTTGAGGGACTCCTGAATGAAACTATTAGTGATGGCTTTTTCATGAGACTCCTTCAAAGCTGATTTATTATCATTACTGTGGGTTTGAAAGGTAAAGCTCAACCGTAGGGTCAGCCACACTCTATTCTCATCTCGAGTGAGGGGCTGAATCTGCTGGCAGAGGCTCAGCAAAGCACAGCCCCGAGAGCATCTCCAAAGGGCAGCCCCCAAGAGAGCCATGAACTGCATCCCAGCTCCATGACAGGCAGTGCTGGGCACTGCCATTGCTGGGGACCCGGTCTGCAAAGCAAGGGATTTGCCTTAAAAAGGTTCTTGTCTAAAGACACGCAGAAAAATGTCTCAGGTGAGACTAAAATTGTGTATTATCATAGCCAGGAAACTGTTAAAATATTTATCAGCGGCTCTTTTTTCCTGAATTCATGAAAAGCTTAATCTGATTCTTATGATACAGTAAGTCTCTAGGGACTAATCTGACAATTACATGCGTCCTAATGAATAGGCCGAGCAGGAGTGGCCTGGCAAAGAGCCTGGCTCAAAAGGAATGTTGTGCTGTTGCAGCTTCCTTTCTTTCAGAAATCTCAGTGGGAAATATTAATTTTGCCCAGGACTGCAAGGAAGCTAAATAAAAATGAGCATTAAAACTAGGAGTATCTTGCACAGAAACTACAATAGCTCTGGCGTCCTCCCCCACAGAGAGTTAATCATACCAGGCATTACTCAACGGCATTTGGCAGCAGTGTAATTTTAGATGTATTCCAAACTATCCGGGTAAATCCTTCCCAAAGTGGATGATGAGAATCCAATTTTAATACTCTTCTCATTCTTTACTTCGCTGCAGCCTCTTCCTGCCTTGGAGAATGCTTAAGAGGTTGGACATCTCATAAAGACTTGAGTACAGTGGTGCTGTCTGCTTAAAAACCCTCATACAGCCCTTTTTTTTCCCCCTCCTTTTATATTTTTTCTCTCCTCTTATAAGCAAAGCTCTTGCAGAAATGAATTCTGCTGACGATATAGCACTTGTGAGAACCGCAGAACCAGGAGAAACGATTGAACTTGATGATTTCTCCAGTGACATCCCCTGCTCTTTTAAACTCGCGGGGACGGTCTGCGCGGGAGCCCTTTGATCTGCCTCAAGCAGCGCTTTGTGTGTGAAGAGCAGCCAAACACGCACAGTCTGCAGTGGTTACAGACGGGGCAAAAGCAATGCCAGTGTGCAAGGACAGCCCCAACTTTACTCAAGATTTGGGGATTTTATTTTACAGCAGAAGTTTGCAGAGATCCCCGTTGTTCGCATGGGAGTTGCATTCTGCCATCTGTCTCTGGGCAGGAGTCCTGCTGGGGTCTCTCACCAGGCTGCTCCCAAAACACAGATGTTTCTGGCTGGTCATTCAGTGTTTTTGGGCTGCTGGCTCCTTTTTACTCTGTAGCTTTTTTGTTCCTGGGAGCGTATTAAAATGCAAATAGGTTTTTGTTAACGCGGCTAGTGCCGTCCCCAATGTTACATACCCTTAAAAGGGTTTGTAAAGCACCCCTGGGCGGTGACACCTGTGACAAGTAAAGCTCCCTAACACAGGTTAATGGCACTTCTATATGTGTGGACTGCCAGGTCTAACCCCAAAGGCTGGTTCTTAACCAGGAAGCTTCCCTGAGCTCATCAATGTAAGTGGCCCCAAGATCTGGCTAGTAAGAGGTGTGTTTGTGTGAATGCATCTGCCTTCTCGTAAATGCAGCTCTGAATGAGGGAATACGAAGTGTATTTAAGTTCAATTAATATGGTGTGTATTTAAGATCAAGTTAACTTGATCAAGAACCACCTATTCTAACCAGCATGGAAAAGCAGTAAGTCTTTCTGATGGCATCTCTGTTGTGACCCGTCTTAGGGATGCAGCAGCTCTTAAGTCACCTGGGTCACCCTTTTCAAGTATAAGAGGGTGTGCTATTTTCTTAGTTTTGTGTGTTTACATGTCCTTAAATGCTCTGGTACTACCTTTAACAGCCCTGATATAACCTTTTTGAGTGTAGACTTTGGAAGAGAAATGGATTTCTTTTTGCTGAGATAGCATAAGCTACGCTGGAAGCAAGAGATGGGCTACAGTGTTCAATGGGTGCTTGCTTTTCACAGCCTGTTTCGGATCCCTCTGTGCGGACGCACAGCTGGGCAAGGCACATCTGGCTCCCTGTGCTGAAGGCTGCCTTAGCTCCAAGCCACTGCTGGGCAGCTCTTTGGAATAAAGGAAAACTCAGGGGAAGAGGAGAGGAAGAAGCATTTTTCTTCTACTGATTCAATGCAGCTCAAGTTTAATCTGCTTAGCGTTTTCTGTTATCTAGAGCTCCTTACCAATATTAAAAGGCAAACTGTAATCCCAAGAGTGTTGTTAAACCGTTTTCAAAGGGCAAACCTTAGCGGTCTATACAAAGCACATCTCAAGCAGCAGAAACCTGCCTGGTTTTGTTTCCTGAGCTTGCTCAGCAGCCCAGTAAGGAGCCACGACCACGTAACCACATGTTGCTCCATGTCTGTTAGTGCCTCTATTTTTGTGACGCCCCCCCATATGGATACCTAAGCCAGCAGTTATATGAAACCTGCTTCCTGTGAGGTTGCAAAATTTGTTCTAGTCCTGGTATGGTTCCCTCGGGCAGGAGCAGTGTGGAAGAGAGATGTGTAAGAGAATCAGTGGGTGTAGGACTGGGACAGTGGCAATGAAAGCCAACGGTGTCCCCTTGCCCTCAGTGTCAGTTGCCTCTTGTTCTTTGCTCTTGTAGTAGAAGTGTCCACAGAGCATCTGAACCAGGGCCACAGAGAGGAACCCAGAACTCCATGAAGTGCTTTGAGAGCAAGAGTTCCTGCTAAATGAGATACATGTCCATGTGTGTAAATTCTAAGATAGAGATTTTTTTTGTGAGCTGTTAGTCCCTGCCCTTGGTTCTGTGCCCCTCAGCTCTGGTCTACCTGGAAATTCTGCCAACATTCAGCACTACAGGCTGCAGTGCTGGTGGCCATGGTTCATGGAGAGACTATTGATCTCTAGCATCTAGGTATGATTAAGCATCACTGAACCAAAACCAATCCAATTGTAAAGATGAGTTTGTCCTCATATTAGCCAAAGCTGCTGTGTCTTCATCTGGCTGTTAACTATGTCCTCTCTGCAAGCATCTCTGCAAAGGTCCCTCTGTAAAGGATTTTTGAGGTTTGAGATTATCCTATCTTGAATTTCATGGGGAAAAAGAAACCTTTCCCAGTGCCAGTAAGGTATGTGCTGTTATATATGTGTTCAGAATTGGTACTGAGGTGCTTCATGCTGCCGTGTCCCCCTGTGACAGGATGGAGGCTGTGTGAGAAGGTCTGTGCTTGCAGCAGGAGCAGCCACTTGCTGTCCCTTCTGCATGGCCAGAGCAGGAGGTCCCAGCTTGCCACGGGGTGTGAGACCTGAGAAGTCTTTCACCAAAAAGTGAAAAACCCTGTGCAGTAGTTGCTTTTCTCTCTGCTGTAGTTTAAGTGCTTAATTTAAATGATGCTCTGGAAGGTGTGGGCTTGTTTAGCTGCCTTGGCAGGACCACAAGCAGCAGAACTGAACTGCTGGGGAGCTGCAGCCAGGTACCTCTCCTGCCTCAGCCAGCAGCCTGTTAGAAAGGGCAGGAGTCAGGAATCGGACTAAAAGTGATCCCCGGGTATCCATGGGGTTTATTTTTGTGCACTAACTACTTCCGTCAGCCTCCGTGGGTGGCGGGCGGGAAGATCGTGACCCTTCTCGGGCGTTTCAGAGGTACCGCATCAGACCAAGCGATTCAGTCCCAGCCCTTTCCCGCTTCCTCCTCAGTTCTAAGCCCTGCTGCAGCTCAGTGCTACCTGAGAGGGATTTTCCTGCCCTGTGTCCCTTTTTATTGTGCAGGAAGCCAATATTTTGTGGTGCAAGTGCGAGTCGCTGCCCTTCACTGGGCAATGCCGTTTGCAGCCAGGGGCAGCTCCGGGCACTGCTGCTCCGGGGCACTTCTGCCTCCTGCCCCGTGGGCACTCGGAGCTCCCCGTGGGCCGGGTGGGCTCTGCCCGGCTCTGTTCCTGCAGCGTGGGCAGGGGTCAGCACGGTGCTGGGACGCGGGACGTGGGGGCCGAGGGAGTGCAGGGCTGGCAGAGGCTGCGCCAGCCTCCTGCAGTTGATTCTGGGCACCGAGTGCAGTTATTCTTGCTGCTCTCCTTGCCCGAAGGTGCGGGGATTTTGTTTGCAGCAAGTTTTCTACCTGCCGGGAGGGGTAACCCTGCACCGCCCCGTGCAGCGCAGCAGCCGGAGCCGGAGCCCGCTCCGGGCTGCCCGGCGCCGCTTTCCAGCAGCCCCGTCCCGCGGCCGCCCCGTCCCGCGGCCGGCCCCGCGCGCCCGCGGCGCTCTTACCCCCTCCATTCTTGTAGCACAGGTAGGGGAACCGCCACACGTTGGCGAGGTCCACGGCGAAGCCGATGACGGAGAGCAGGAAGTCGATCTTCTTGGCCCAGGTGTCGCGGTCGCGGCGCGCGGCCGGCCGCACGCTGCTGCTCGTGTACTGCACGCCGTTGTGC
>JAVCKT010008517.1:18966-27140 GCA_032273925.1 Rhynchotus rufescens | reverse complement strand
TCTAGCCTGTGGAAATCTGCACACAGCACTCGGATTCTGGTAGGCAGAACAGTGACGCATCCTTTACGGCTACTGCTGTTTCACCTCAAACTCCTGGCAAATTGAGGTTAAATTGGATGAGAAGGGGAAAAAAGAAAAGCCAGACAACTGTGATTACGAATTAGCTGTATTCGCTTCCAGAGCTTGGAACACATGTACAAATTAATTTAAATTCCACATAAAATTTCACCCCCATCTTTGCCACTCCACCAGAGGTGCCCAAAAAAACCCATTTCCTAAGGTCTTAATTCAGTATTCTGCACCTATTCCTCCAGATCTTACCACATCATCACTTTTACTCTAAATCTTATAACAGTGTCTAGCTTGATATTTCAATATTGGCTACTGCCATTGCCTCCTTTCTTCCCATGGGCTACTAAAAGCTGGCCAAATTCCATTCCCAGCTCTGGAAAGCGGATATCCTTTTAGGAACTGAGCTGCAGTTTCCTTTTGCAGAATCTTTCTGTGGAAATGTTTGTAAATCTATGTAAATTCATGGCTTAGAGTTCATCTTTGCAGTTTTGAGCTCAGACTGGGTGTGAGATTTAGCCTAAACCATTGCAGTTTCACCTAGTTGCCACATGAAAACATCAATTGCAGCACTGTGCCCCAAAGTCTTACAATGTTTGCCAAAATTCAAATAAACTTTTCAGCAAACCTGGCCTTAACTATGAATGGTTTGGGATTTTGTTATTAATGTGGCGCCTTTGTGCAACAAAAGTTGCTGGAGGAGTTGCTTTTGCTTTACAAATTCGGTATATATATAAGCAGCTAAGTACAGATTAAATTATGTATATACAAAAATAAAACATAATCCCTTATTTTGCGATAGCAGTTTTTTTATGTCTTTCTTTTAGTAAATCAGGAATATTTTCTGGCAAGATATGTCACTAGCTTATAACTTCATTAAGCTGCAGACCATACCTTACCCTTTCACTAGATCCCTGAAAAGAACTTTTGTGTGTGCCAAACAGATATCCACTTGGTCTGTGGCTCTTGAAAGGTAAATTGCCAAGTTCCAGCAAGCAAATTAAGAGGTGCAATGAGAGCTAGCTGTTGCATTCTATCAAATCCTGCTACTGAATGTGTTGAAAAGCTTGCCCAGAGCCATGGCCTCACATATTTATGGTATGAATGGGACTCTTGGAGCTATGTATTGCCATAGTTCCCATTTCTTTTGTAATAAACCAGCTCAGCAGATGTAGCTTAGGTGAAAAGGAAATTCAAAGTCTTCTGCTTAGAGAATAACCAAAACAAAGTTCTCTCTCTGGTCCTCTGTCTATGAGCCAGACTCTGACACCTTGCTTGTACTGATTAGTGTTTTATTCTGTGTATAGCCCAGTGAAACTCAAAGGGGTCACACATGGAAGAAAGTGCTGCTCAATAGTACTCTGTGAGATTTGCTGCCAGGATCCAGCACCAAATGCATGAAAAACACAGAATTTTTAGTTTCCAATGCAACACATCGAAGTATAGTATTTGTTTCCCAAGTCAGCTGCATCTGGATTATAAATTTTGATGCTGAAGAAATCCATTCTAGGTAGTTCAGATTTTCCTTAGTACCAAACACATTGCAGTTTGTGCAGTAGCAGTACCCAATTCACATCAAATGAAGAGCATATTTTAATCTCTTACTTGTGACTTGAGCACATAGTCTATGGCCTTCAGAGTATTTAGTATAATATTTCCCCTCCTGGGACCTGCCTGCTCCACTAGTATATTAAAATAAGAAATATAAGGTGTGTTATTGAACTCTGTTGGCTTTATTTAGCCTGGTGAGTGTACAGAGGCTCTGAAATAAAGAGAAGCAATAGACAAGTCCATGAACTACCAAGCAGCATAAATGGAAGTACCACAAAATAAACTAAAGACTCCCCAACAGAGCCTGTTAGACTGCCATGCAGTAAGGTGATGGGGAAGGAGCTGACGATATGGGGATTCGTGCTTGTTGAAACTTCTGCTCACGTATTATAGACAAGATGCTTCAGAAAATATTAATTACATTTTCTTGCACCATTTTTGCACAATTTACATGATAGCATCTGCGTCTCAAGAAAAAAAAAAAAAAAAGGCTTTACATATTAATCAGTAAAAGCAACTAATAAGTTTACAAGCCAGCTCCTATTGAAGTCCACAGAGAACTTCCACTGCCTTTGTGGGGTGGTAGGCCAGCCCTTTAGCATACCTTTCATGCCTACCAGTGCATGAATCTTTTGTATTTCTAGCTTTATCTGATATTGTTGCCTAACTCAATTACGTATAAAAGTAAGAAGAGTCTCCCCACTAGTAGGCTCCTCCTACCACTTGTTGTTACTTGTTTCCGAGATATTTTTTGTACTTGATAGTCTTTAATCTGAAATAATATCAAGTGCTGTAATAAAACCGAAACAGATCATATCTGTGGCATTTCCATTCCTCTGCTCCAGTGATAACATTATTTAAGAACACTCACAAGTTAATTAAGAAAGACCTTGCTGTCATAAATCCATGTTGCTTTCTAATCAAATTAGGCTTTTCTACTTTTATATTGCTGAAGTTCAGGAAACCGTTCTGGATATTCAACACATACGGAATACTTCACTAAGTAGTCCATAACTATGCAATGTACTCTTTTATAAGATGGAGCAGTATTTAATACAGTCTTACTTCTTCTGGAGTTTTACGTGTTTATATCTGAGTAATTTTCCATCCTCCTTTCCTTTAAAATAATTGAGAAAAACTTACCGTCTTGGGTATTTAAGGTGTCTAATCTTCTCATAGCCGTGTTTGTCCTTGTCTAAATGTTATGTAATCCCTTTGCTCTGTTTCCTTGAAGCCTTGATTCTGCAGGTTTCTGTCCCTGCTAACAGAAGTCAGCTACTGAATGAACCACCAGGTCCTTGCCCATTATCATTCATAGTGGGCATATTTTTTTTTCACTGTCAATTGTAAATCCTGTCTATAGAGCAGAAAAATGAAACAGAGCTTTATCTTTAGGGCTCTGTGAACACTGTATTCTTTCATGATGCATTCCCATGCAGTTTTCTGTAAAAAAAATTGGTTTACAGCAATCAAAAAGGAACCAGCTCCAGCAGGTTAGAGAGAAGTTCAAATTCAATTAAATCAGCCCTGCAGGAGCTGATTCCCTCAGTTGATTGCAAGGCAGGGCATTGGGGCTGTCTGGGCCTAGATTTGTGAAAATCCTTACATGTGTTCCTGAATTTTTCAAACAAATGGTCTGAGGTTCTTCTCCTTATCCAATCTTGAAAAAAGAATTAGCCAGTGAGGTGGCTGAAACTTCAAATACATCTATAACTGCACTGTCTGGGTATCACTGTTTAATACTTAATTTGGGGTCCGTTCCTAAATGCGTCCATATGACTCACAAAGTCCCACTCCAGACTGTAAAGGCTAAGTACAAATGATATGAACTGATCATCTGCCTCAGTCATAGTCGGCCATCTAGTTGAACATGAAACAAAATCCTGGAGCTGAATATATCCAAAATTTGAGAACGGTCACATATGAGGATCTAACATTTACAACCCCCTATGTTTCTAGAGCACTTTTAAACAAAGCCAACAACTATTATATTAGAGTCAGAAATGGATGTTTGCATCCAAATAGTGCTGTTTGGGTCTATCTCTAGCATCAACAGAGATTTCTGATAAACCTGTCAACAGTTAGTGGTTCACATTTGGCAGAAGAAAAATCTAGGACTCCCCAGATAGTTCTGTTCTGTTACTCCCCTAAAAGGGACCTGGCTCTGCATCTTGATATTACTGAAGGCGATACTATTTTTAGTAATCCTGATTATTTTCTTGGCTTGCAGTGGGTAGGGTGTTCTCACCCCCATCTTTGTTCCAGCTCTCTCTTAACGGATTAACAGAGCAGAACTTGATGAGACAATTCATTTTAAGTAAGAGATAGAACTATTTAAAGGTATTATCCCTGTCTTATAGTTTAATTCTGCCTATCACTTTAGGACCTTTCCTGTAGGGTTTTTCCTTTAGTATTTATAGTATTTTTTTTTGTCTTCATTTCTTCTGAGACTACTT
The DNA here is from genome assembly GCA_032273925.1 of Rhynchotus rufescens. Classification (NCBI taxonomy): domain Eukaryota; kingdom Metazoa; phylum Chordata; class Aves; order Tinamiformes; family Tinamidae; genus Rhynchotus; species Rhynchotus rufescens. The sequence goes on along the minus strand of JAVCKT010008517.1, from coordinate 23,064 downwards.
TACCATATTGATTTGTTACTGTTTAAAAGACTTTGTGTTGGCTTCATTACCGATTTTAGCTGTCTTTAATATCTATAATTTTAGGCTCTTTTTGAGCCTACCAGTTTATCCTACAGATGCAGTTCATTTTATTTTTTCAGTCTTTTTTTTCCACAATACTTGCAAAATATTACATAAAACTCTTCAATATTTGTCTGTAATACAGATTTTGTATTTCACAAGATTAAAGTAACATTAAAGTAACATTTTCATATGTTTACCCAAAGGTTGAGTTTCTTAAATTAGGCTCCAAATCAAATTCCAAAGATGATAATAGCAAAACTCTCCCTTACTTCAATGAAAATAGGATTTTATATCTCTCTATCCAGAGGACATATCATATCTAGGAGATGAAAATGGCAGTAATACTATGTCTAGTTTTATTACTAAGCATTGTGCTTTAGGCCTGGAGACTGACCTGGGAACCATCTTTCCAATATCACTGGTCCTTTCTCCTCTCTCTAGTGCTTCCTAGATATCTAAAATGTATTTTTGAAATCTTTCCTATCCATTTATCTTTTCCATAGATACCAAACCTATCTCTTTCTAATCTATGGGCAAAATTTAAGTCTACCTTTGAATGTATATTTTATAATTCACTCTGTCATGCACAACTGCAGCACAACTATTCCCAGTTAGCTAACTCTACAATCTTCCTAGTACCAACCTTAATATTTTCCTCTCGAGCACTAATTGGTGCATATTCTTCTGGGGTTTTTTTGATTGTTTTTAGTTAGTTGCTAGCAACAAAGTACACCATTAAATTTCCTACCATCTATGTCCAAAATTTTCTATTCTTAGCTTTCTCCATAGTTTTTTTTTTCTCTTCCTTATGTTAGATGATGCAATTATTTATCCTCCTTTCAGGGAACTCGCTATCTGGAAATTCTAAATCAAAAATGACCAAAGCCAAAGTGTCTATTTGTTCATATGTATTAAAACCCAAACATTTTTTATAGCTTGGCTGGAAACTGGGACACAAGCAATATATTAACACCTTTGCCAGGAAGGCCAGTTCTTTCCAAGAGAGAGAGTCCAGTTGTACTTGAGAGGTGATAATGCTCATTCTCAACCCTCTGATCCATGTGAATATTCAGAATTTTCAAAATTACTATCCCAGCTATTCATCTTCCTTTTCATTATTGTGGGAAGTCGGAGGGAATATTTTATATGAAAGATTACGAAAATGTTTTGCTTCTCATAAGACTGGAGAATATCCTTCTCTGTCATTGTTCTGTTTCAGATGGGATAGGAATCTTTTTACCACAGTACTGCATGTTATTACTTTATTAATCATCCTTCTTCCCTTCCTTAGAACATCTATTTTTTTTCCTGTGAATGTGCTTTCATTCTGCAATCCACACAGCTGGTCATCTTTCTTTGTTGTTGTGTCTAAAAGCAGCCATATGTCATCAGCAAACCTCTCATGTATATTGAACTTCCTTAGCACATCAGCTTGTCTCTTTGAATCTGTTACCTGATGTCTCTAAAGAGGCAAAACACAGCAACATGGGTCCTCCTGGTCCATCATTCATCAGAGCAGCACTTAGGAATATTGTAGTTATAGGGCATTTAAGTCTAGAAGCAGTGTCTATTCCAGCTTTGTTTTTTTTTTTTTTTTTTTAAATTCTCTTTGTTTCAGCTCAGCTACCAGTTATATGTCTCAACTCAGCTCTATATGAGATAGTAGGTACACCTATCCTTTATGTACAGCCACACAGCTACAGAGCACTTTGCTTGGTTTTGCCTCAACCACAACTGCTCTGATTCACAAGCCCAGGCTCTGTACTTGGTGCTCATTTTTTTTTCATATGAGTACCCTTCTTAAGGACTTAAATAGAAAGTATTTCTGTTCAAAACGTTGACATTGGTGCTTGACTACCATATGATGTGTCTCGCACAAGGTACACATGTAACAGAGAAGGATATTTATTCTAGGAGAGCCAGATCAAAAAGGTGAGTTGTGAAAAAATTTGAGATGCTTTTGGTTCAGAAGATACCCTTAGGCTTTTAAAAGCATGTTTTGTGATCTTCGTTCTGTAGTCCTGTATGTGAAATCTTCTCTTTTCCATCCCCAGTTTGGATTATGTTACATAGTTAAGGTATTGAAAAGTCTGTGATATGGTGACATGGACAGCATCTTAAGGAGCTAGACCCATGCAGTAAATGGAGCTCCAAATGCTGGGCAGTCTACCAAATGACTATCCTTGTAGCACTCTCCATTGCTGTTGAGTTTTGAAACTCCTGGAATGCAGAGGTTCTTCCCCCTTCTAAGTAGGTTGCAGTCATTGCATGCATTCAAAGCGCATCCATTTTGGTGCTCAGTCCTGTGGCTGAAACACAGTTTTCTCATCATCATTCATGGAGAATTAGGTGTTTTGTGGTGCTGCTATTTGACCATCCGGTAGTACTGAAGAGTTCACGTCATACCCATGGTGGGGTGAATAAAGCGATGAGCTCTATGCACTAGAATATGGTGGGAACACTTAGAGGTGATGAGATTTTTTCAGAGAGCTTTCCTTTTCTGTGAGAGTTAACTCATTTGTTACTGGTATTCATTCTTAAACAGACAAGTAATACTTTTAATAGGCTGAGAAAAGTTAAAGGATGTCAGTGTATGATGTTTGTAACATTCTATAGTGTGCAGTACTCACTACATTTTTAGGGATGAACTTTCACCTTCTGATCAGAACCCCCTTTCATGTTTCTTCCTCTAAATGTATCTTCCTCAATAAGTAGATAAGCCAGTTTCATAAAAAAATGTTATAATCTGTACCTGATTATTACTACAGGTAATACTACTAATTACTACTACTTGAAAATTACTACAACATATATATATATATACACTTAAACTCCTAGGCCTCAATAAAAGATAAAAAAATCCAGCTATACTGGATGCACATGGCACTTCACCACCAGTATGATTGTTTCATTCATGGGAACCAATTGACAAGACAGGACAAATTTTACACAGAAGAAATATTTTAAAATCATGGAGAGCAACAGAGAACAGCCATCATTAAATAACTTACAGCACAATACATTTGGCAGCGGTTTCGCCGAGCAGTCACGTTCTTCAGATGTTCAGAGAACGAGGAGCTCTCTGGTGTCCTTTTGCCAACACATACCTGTGTATTTAAGGCTGTAATGACACTTGTCTGCAAGAGATTCAGCATGATTCAGAAAACATGTAAAGCTCTGACCTGTACCTTTCATTCCTTTTGGCTAGTTCCACGCTGATGAGGTGATCTATCATCGTCGTTCCCATGTTACAGTGCCTATTCCTACAAGGAAGTTTAGCCACTACGGGGATGCCTGGACTAGCAGCGCCTGGCATCCAGCAGTGCGCAGACTAAACTCTAGTTTTAGTTAGAGAATATGAAAACTGACAACAAATTATTGCTTGTGGTCTTTTTCCAGTTTTCAAGTGCAAACATACCAAAGTTTATTTTAAATCTGAGCCAGTCAGACATTTAGTAATATAGATCAAAGGCGAAATGAAGGCCTCCCATGCTTATTATTTCAATATGATGTCTGTTCTAATAAAGTGTAAGAATGCTTGTGATAGACTAACTAGTAGGAATTTTCTGGTTCTGTAGTTTAGCCTTAAATATATACATATATTTGTAAATTAATCAGAAACATATTGTCGTGGTTTTAGTTCCTCAGAAAGCCGATTGTTTTCGATCCTTTCTTTAATCTTAGAAATATGGTGGCGGTCTGCCAGCACACTTTCAGATAAACAGAGTCCACTCCACATTTAAAGGCTGGAGAATCACTGGTGTGGGGGGCACACAAAAGAAAGCAGCACCAGCCCCCTCTCTCTCTCTCTCTCTCTTCCCCAAAATGTAGAATATTATTTAAATAAGTTAGAGTTGTTGTGCGATTGTCCCTCACTCTTAATTAGAAATAATAAAAGCCATCTGTGCAAGGTGAATTTTGATAAGATCTCAGCTTTTAAGTGTTTGTTGATCTTGTGTGTACCAATTTTCAAATGTCTTAATAGCTCCAGGATGGCTATCACACTGAGTAGGCTCACTGATTTCCATCATGCTC
>JAVCKT010008517.1:0-10331 GCA_032273925.1 Rhynchotus rufescens | reverse complement strand
CACTGTCAAGAAAAGTTGTGCTTTTTCTTGTATTCCAACTTTGATGTCATCCCTTCGAGAAAATGTTGATGAGCAAAATCAAAAACGGGTGAGTTTATTCTTATTGGCAAAGACAAAATAATGCTGAATATCTCTGTGCTGAATCTAATAGCTACAGTGAGGCCCCCGCAGGAAATCAGCAAAAAAACCCAGATATCTCCACGAGGCTCCAGGAGAGGCTTCAGGAACCAAATGAAAAAAGAAAAGGCTGTTCGAGTAAGAGGGAGCTAATGTCTTGGATTTAAACTTGATCTACTATTGTTGCTTGTAGAGATGTTGACTATTAACCTAACCATGGCTTTCAAAGCTATTAAAATTTTCTGTTCAATTTGTAACAGTGCAGTAGATGAGCACATATTAGGCTAAAATCAGGAGTCCAAAGCCTTGGAAACACATTGCAAGACTAGAACATCAAGAGTAAACTGGGAATTGAGTAAAATAATTCTGCCTGAAACAGTAGTAAACATATGGAATAATTGGCCAGTGAAGCAAGTAATCTAAATGAGTTTAAGAGACAGCTGGACGCTTTTATCTCAAGAGAGAAAGGATTGAAGGATATAGTGATAACCAGGGAGGTGAGGATGAAGTATACTGAAAGGGAAAAGGCTTGCTGAACCAAATAGCCTTTCTCTAGTCAGCCATTTCTTATGCTTATAAATGTAATATGAATAGCTGCCATATGAACAAGCTATTTCTATATAGTGTCACCATGTCTTAAAGAGGAAACATTTTGATTAAGGTGGATTTTAATAGTGCAACTGCCACTGTCAATAACAGATCTGCTGGATCCACCAGCTAACTATGAGCTCAACCTGCTTTCTCTCTCTCAAAAAAAGAAGTTAAATTATTGCACTGCAGCTATTGCTTCAACTGTCAAATTACTTAATGTAGTAGTACCTTATAATCATTTTCTTACCAAATCAGTGGCTTCTGCAATTGTGTAGCAGAGCCACAGGCTTCCAGTTCAACTAGCCTTAAGGGAAAGCTTCCTTTGTTGCCGCTTTACCTCCTAACCATAAGGTTTTGGATGAACCCTGGTGGAAACACTATAGGATATATGGATATCTATATCCATTTATATGGATATAGATATTAACAAATAAAGCCAAATTAATTCAAAGTGTGCAACAGCAGCAAACTCGTGACTCTAGCTAGGTCTGATTTAGCCCATCATTTTCCTCTCTGTCATCACAGTCACATCATCAGTTCTATGAGAAAAAAAAAAAAGAAAAAAAAGGAAAAAAAAAAAGAAGCATAAATTATAGGGAAAAAAATGAAACAGCATTCAATTTTCAATACGAATTTTTGTATCCAGGCTCTAAGTTTCATTTCAAATGCAAGTCCTATCTGTGGTTACCTAACTCACCAACTGCTCCACAAATCAGACATTTGGATGTGTAATTGGCAAGGTTTGTGGCTGTAATTAATTGTGGTTTTAACTGATTGCAGATGCAAAACTGCACCTCTAGGAAAGGAGGCCAGCTTGAGGCCTTTTTAAAAATCATGTTCTTCAGGTTGAACCAGAAAGATTGTACAGCAAGTTGAATGAATTTCAAAAAGACTTGATTTTCCACTTACTTGCATTTTTTTTTTCTGGTGAAACATCACTGGCTTTAACTCCATTCTCCCTATTAACATTGGTGCAAATATGAAAAAAATAAAAAAAAAAAGGAGAGGGGAGAAAAAAAGCCTCTCTGTGTCTGGAATTAGGGGTGTGGGAGGAAGCTGGATGTATCAGTGCTGAGTGTGCAGCTGCACCACTTGTGTTTGGAAAGAGAGGCAGTATTGCCAGCTTCCTCTGTTTAGAAGTGTTGGGACAGATTGGTGAAATGCCCATTCTGACGCTAAAATTACAATTTTCGACAGTACCACAGCCATTGTGCCTCTGTCCCCTGCTGTGTCAAATGAGCTTTTCTGGACAGAGTAACCCGTGTTCAAAGTAATGCCATTTCCAGAAATTTAGGTTTGCTCCAACACTGTGCAAACAGCTCAACTGCCAGGGTCTTTTAACAGTAAACAAAGAGGGGAGGAAAAGGAAGGGAATGCCAGCTCTGAGTAGACATTTATTAGAAAACCTTAAAGTTCAACTGCATTAACTTCTTTGTGCCGCTTGTGTGGAGGAGAAACATGTGGAGGAAGTCTGAAAATATTATCATAGGATACATATTTCTATCTGATCCACATTCCTGATTGCTCTTAATGAAGAACAATAAAGCAATGCAACAAGTTTGCACAACTCAAAGAAACTTGCACAAAAATCTGCAGGCAGCCCTAACACTGGGAAGAAATGTGGTCATCCCCCACTGCATATATTACAGCTTCAATTCAGAAATCGCTAATTATTTAATCATTGTGTTCAGATAGACCACAGAGCTTTCCATTCCTCCTGGTGCTTGGGATTTTCATTATCTCTCTCCCAGCTATCAGAAGGGAGGATAATAAATCCCACCATCTACAAATCATGCACTGGGCACAAGTCCCTCTTTCTGCACTTCAGCGTAGTAGTATTTGTAATATAGAGCACATTGGCTTAGTTCTCATCTACTTGGCAGGTTTCTCCTTTATGTGAAACTAAACCTACGGAAATCATTTTGTAATCAAGAAACATATTGTTATCATAGTATATTTTCCATTAGGGCTCCATGTGTTGGATACATCTTCTCCTCTCTCCTCCTTTGTTTTCGTTTCTGACTTAGATGCCTCTAAAAGGCATCTTCCCTCTAGGGCTAGCACTGCAGGCAATAATTCACCAGGGACTTGTTCCCTCGTGACAGCACCGAGCCTCCCCGGACTTGGTTAAGAAGAGATTTGTCAAGCGTTCGCTGCTCACCCAAAAGACTTGGGGAGGAAAAGAAACCCTCTGAAAGTTGCTAATATTTTATTATTTGCATTCATCTCTGTTAGCTGAAGGGGTGCCAAACTGCAGGGTAGAGAATGGAGCGAGAAACTCCAAATGCAGTCACTGCACCTCAGCGCTGCCCTTGCACTGCACTTTCTTGGGGAGTTTTGAGATTTCCCAGGAAGGGCAGCCAAGGTAGTGACCTGAAGACAGGGTGTTTGTGTCTGCTTGGGATGTGGCCTCACTGTTTGATTTTTTTTCTGGAACTCCAGAATAGCCTCCTCAGGCTCTCCTCGTCACACCTGGGGGAGTTGCTGAAACTGAGGGGATTTAGGAATATAGCTCTGGGTCTAGGTTGGTCATTGAAGAATTTACTAAAGGTTAAGCTTTTTTACTTTTCCCTGTACAGTATAGTCCATTAGCTTTCCAAGAATCCTTCTGCATTGGCTTATCCTAAGATATAAACCAGGTAAGAACTAGCCAGTGCCCTGAGAGTTAATTCTTCTCTGATTTAGTTTTCTCCTCTGCAGAAAAAAGGGTCTAGTTATACTTACCTGATACCTCATGCTGGAGCAGAATCTTATTGTTCCTCTAGCTAGTTCACAGTTCATAAATGAAAATGTAATGTAGGTTGAGAGATTTATTCTAATTATATTTTCTTCAGGTTCGCACGGTTTGGAGAGCTCTGGAAATAGAAAAACGCCAGAATGAGAGGGTTTGCATGACAGGAGGGGCTTTTCTAGTCATAGTATGAGTTCTGCTGCAGGAGGTCTCATAGATTAGCAGTAAAGACAGAAATATATCTTTTTTTCTATGTGAACAATATCCCCGTTACAGAAAAATACTGAAAACTAGCCACAGAGAAACCAGAGAAATCCAGGCTTTAGAATTTCTGCTTAAGAACAGTTTTGCTATGCTTAAGTTCCATTTCCTGCTGCATTGTGACTGTAGTAGAAAACATATTCTGTTCTTTGTACATGACTCATAATCATTGTTGCTGACTATTCATTCAGTTCAGACTTGCTGCTGCGTCCCAGCCCTTGTCCAAGATCTGCATTGTTCTGGTGTTTGGTTGAAAACACAAGCACGTTTTATATCTCTTTTTTATACTTTGCAAGGTAAACATGGGGGGATACTGTATTTTCCACGTGTTTCCAGACATATCTTATCTTCTATATTAGTCACTACAGGCTGATGTTTTAGGCTGTTTAAGGCTGACCTCCTGAGTTGCAAACTTCCTTAAAAAACACTGATAAGCAAAAACTTGAACAGCAATTAGTGAGGGAGTGGTGGTGCTGGGAGTTAACACTAGCCTTTTACCTCAAAGCAGAATTCAAATGTGGCTAAAGTTCCCAGGTAGAAAATAAATGCATGAGTAAATCATGGTTTCGGTGCAATCCTTGTGTGAGGAAATGACCTGTAGTTTAGAAAGCGCAGAGATTGAAGGTGCTTGGCAAGAGACTCAGATTCTTTCTCAGGCCAGGGAAGGTAAGTGTGTGCCCAGAGAGGAACACGAGCCATCAGGGCATTCTCCCCTCTGAAATCCTCCTAGGGCTCTCGCTTACATAGATGGGTTATTTTGCCCTGAAGAGGTGAAGTACCAAGCCCTGCCATAGCTCCTTCCTCCCCTCTTAATACACACCATCAAATCGACCAGGCAGTGACCATTATTTCACAATATCGTTTTGTTTTTGCCCAGGAGGTTGCAAATAATAGAAACACATGGCCAGGGAGAGAGTGGAGAAATCTTTTCTTAATGAGTAATTTATTCAATTTTTTTTTCCCTTTTCATGAAATTGTTGATTATTCAGTGAGTGTTTCATGTAAATAAATCTGAGACGGAGACTGCTTGCAAAATCAATTCCCTGCATGCATTCATTATTCGCTTTTTCCATTTTATGACTGGTAACCTAAGCCATGTGATTCCAGTTCTCATTGTTGTCTACAAGAAAGTAGCTGTACAACAGTTTTACTAACAAGAGGAAAGATGTTATCAAGTTTTCAATCTCTCATGGACAGGCTGTGAACAACTTCTTGAATTAGGAAGTGGTAAGCTGGCAAAAACAGGGAGAATTTTACTTTAAAAAATTTGCAGGTCTCTCCAATCAGGTCTTTGCCTGAAATGTCACTATTAGAATGCGTAGTAGAAAAATGTGATTTGGGTGAAGATAAGATTTTTAAACTTTCATCCTGTCATATTTGGAGAAAAGTGATTTTATATTTTATGCAGTTGCTACAGCAAATATTCTAGCTAGGACTTTTCTAATTTTGTTTTTATTTAATTGTATTTGACCCACAGCTTTGGACGGTGGGTATTGAAGTCCTAGTTAATGAGTTTACACTATGTCCTTGGAGGTCTTTTGGACCACAGTTCTTACCTAATGCTGAGGATTTCTTCAAGGAGTTGTATTAAATACAGTGATTGCCATTAGACGTCAGGAAAGTTGTTTTTTACATACGTTTTTCCATGTGTGTTCCACAGTTTTGCTCCTGGCCTGACAGAACAAAGCATGTTCTCCAGACCCTGATCTGAGTTCCAAGCTAATCTAGTTCAGGAGTGTGTGAAAGAGCAGAAGGAACCAGGTCTGTGCCCCAAAGCAAATCAGAAAGCTGAGGAGATATCTGCAAAGCCAACAACTCTACTAGGGCAAAGTGGCCCTTTCGCTAGTGCAGCTCTCTGTGACATGTGAACTATAAACATCACACGGATATTCCTACCTGCCCCTTTTGGAGCTGGTCCCTCTAAGGCAAGGCCTAAGTGACCGCAGAATTGACAGTGACTTCTGATTTTCTACCATCTGGTGGATGTGGTGGATCATCAGAGTTATTTTCATAAATGCCCCACAACTCTGCTACGGGAGTATTTGCTCCTTCCACACTCAGAGGGCTGCAGTTAGAGGCTTCTTAAACCTCTGCTCTGGCTGTGGGTGAAAAGGCCAGTGCAGGAGGTGTGAACTTCTTGTATATTATTTAAGCAGTGCTCTAGTTGTACTTGCCTTTGTACATTATCAGCATGCTAATGAGCAAGACAGTGCTGGAATAAGGCAGCGGGTTACAATCCCCTGGATCCCCCATCCAAAGGGAAAATCCTGGCATGAGCACCACTAAAAAAGCTGCAGCCTCTCCTGCTACTATAGTGATTGGTGCAAAGATCCCAGTCTGTCAGTACAAACGGTCAAGGTAAAGCAGGAAGATATTGCTAATGATTCTGCCCACACACTCCACCCAAAAACCCACTGCTTTGTTGCTAAGCGGATAGGCTTGGAATGAAGGTATCCACAACCATTCCTGCAAACGAGAAGTCCTGTGTGCAAAGGCTCGTGAGAAAAATGAATGCAGCCACGGTTCAAAATAGTAACTGCTCATCACTCTCACCTTAATCCAAGTCACACAAAACACTTCTCAATTCTTATTTACAGGAACAAAATAAAACACCATTCCACTTTAAGGATGTTCTAGTTTGATTAAAATGATTTATATTTACCAAATTGCACTTCACATTTCTATATAATTTTTAAGGAGCTGTGATTTAATTGAAAGTTCTTTAAAATTTAAGCAACCAGCACCATTTTTAAAGGAGATGAAAAATGTCATGCAAAATACTAGCTTATTGAACTAGAAATAAAAACATCTTCCGTTAACCAAAATAACAGGCTCGTATTGTTTTTCACACATATGATGGTTAGCTATTTGGATACCCATTCCTGCAGGGTGGGAGCACATTCCATTGCAGATTAGTGGAAGGTAGCAAGCAGAATGAACCCCAGAGCCCTATGGCTCTGATCCTTTTTCAGGTGCACAAAGAAACTCAGTAAAAAAAATAAAAAGCAGTTGAGAATTGCTGATCAAAAATCATCAATAACTCTGCTCATTGACCTTACCGGTGTTGACCGGGCTAGTAGCAACTGATTGCATCACAAAAATAGTGGGAATCTTGCATGATGATGACCCTGTTTCATCTTATCCATTTTTGGCGTGGAAAGAACACAGACTCTCTCCACAGGCTGAATATTTAGGATTAATACAGATTGGCTATACAGGTAATTTTATGTGATAAAGATATTTAAACAATGTCAATAAACCAGGAACAAGTGATGTGTAAAATAATTAACGCTAAAAGGAACATAATAAGTTACTTATTAAAATCCATAGATGGATTATGTGACCCTACGAGTCCGAAGCCGAGGGAGCACATGACTCCGTATGCGTCTCCTGATCCAAACAGCCCATTGCACTCTGCCACATTAGTGGCTCCTGACATTAAATAAGATTCAGGTATGATTTATGGTGTGGCCTTTTGACAGCAGCTAGAATCTGACGTAGTTTAGGCTCTGCCAGGGCTCAGCACTGTTTTCATTACCTACTGATATAATGCAAGTATTACATTTAGTCAACCGAATTATGTGTAGTTCTGTGAGATTCCCTCTCATTCCCTGTAGTCATTGTTCCACTCATAATAAAATTATCCTATCAATTTGCCACAAGAGGAACACTGGAGTTCAGTAAATTACAGCCATGTGTGTTTGTGTTCCAGACAAAGTGATACCAATTAAAAAAAAAATCCTAGATTCTATTTTTAAATTGTTCGAGGAGAGCAGAGAGACTGACTGGCGGAGGAGGCCACCCCTGAATTCTAAGCACTGGAAATTTCATTTTCCTTAATTAGCAAAGCAGCATCTATCTAGAAAAAGAAAGGAATAAAACAACAGGCGAGACGTTAAATAATATGTCAAAAACGACACCTGGCCTCCCCTCTGACTGATTAGTTTGAGAGATTTGCTATGTGAAGTGGAAGCTTTGCTTTGCGCTTTTCTTCTTTCCCTTTTTTTCTTTTTTTTTCTTTTTTTTTTTTTTTTTTGGCACAGCCTGAAAATGGTGTTCTGTGCACAGACAGCAAAACACCCCCGTTCTGACAGCGAAGCTAAGGCATCTCGGTGGCTTAGGAGTTCAGCACACGCAGGGGAGACCTGCGTTTGGGGTGGCTCGGGGGCACTCTCGTTCCGAGCCTCTGATGCTCCCCTGTGTGACGCCCCGGAGGTGACGAGCTTCAAGCTTTGACCCCAGGCAGCGGCGGCTGCTGGTGGCCTCTGGCCCCGCAAGCACCTCGCGGTGGCTGAATGATGACTCTTCACGTGGGTGATGCTCGGCGCAGGAGATGGCTTAGCCCCACGCTGCCTGGGGAGGGGGAAACGTGGGAGCTGGCTCCTGAGCTGGGGCACAGTAGAGCTCCGTGCTCCCCAAATGAATCTGGCTCCGCATCAGGAGAACTATTTACAGAGATGCTGCAGCAACAACAGCAAGGCTTCACACTGTGTGTACACTGAAAGGCGTCCTGGGGCCACCTCCTATCTCCTTCTCTTGCCACACTTCCCTCCAAAGTCCAGGCATTTTTTTTCTTCTACTGGCTATTGTGACTTCTGTGATAATGTGCATTCAACCACTGGGGAAGAAAAATTACTTGCATATAATTCAGTTTAGAGACATGGCATCTATTCTATCCCCTTGCAGCTTCTGAGACATCAAAGTACCTTGGGTAGGCTGACTTTTGATTAAGTCACTTCTTATCTCCTTTTATGAAAATCTCCTTTTGCTTCCACTTTGCTGCTGCCTTCCTACTGCTAATTGGTGTTACATGGAGCTCTGTATTGTTTAACTCCAGTGGGGAGGTATCCCCTTCAGTCTGGCACGGGCAGGGTGTCCTGGATGATATTTCACAGTTATGTTTAGTCTTTCTAGTACTGTCTCATCAACTGCTGTGTATGAGTAGGGTATGACTCTTTGCTATGGCTTCATATGTCAATTTTATTCTTGGATTCAGACCTGATCATCTATGTACCATGGCCAAAGGTGCTCAGCTTCTCAGATATGCAGTGCCTCCAGCTCTAAACTCTTCTGTGGCACGTTGTCCTTCTCCTGAATGGCAGCAGACTAATCTTCATAGGAATGACGCTCGTCTTCTGACCCAGCTGTTCATGCTGGTCTTAGGTTTAGCTCCAAGGACAGTTTACCACAGCAGTCCAATACTGTGAAGTAGAGATTAGTACTTACTTATTTGGCCTTTGCCATTTGTCTGTGAAAACTGTTGACATGGAGGAGATCCTGCCTTTTTATTTGCTTGCTGGTGGCCAGGGGAAGCTCCCAGTTCAATGCTTACCATCTGAGTGCTGCTGCAGCACACCAAGTTCAGCAGCACACAGCATGGCAAGCAATGCCTTGCAAAATCCAACATACGTAGGCTTTCAGTTCACTCTTCCTGGTTCCAGCACACATTTATCCAACTTAGCACCAAGTTGCTAAGTGCGCACTTCAATTAGGAGTATAGCTGCCCTAATCAGCACAGAGTGGCACTTTTATAGGGCAGCTCAGATCCCAAGCTAAATTGCCCAGTGGAAGGGCTCACTTTGCTTTGTGGTGGGTGGGAGTGACCCTTCAGTGCCTAAAGTTATGCAGGCTGAAGTTGGGCCCACGTCTGCCTATCCAGCACTGCAGCAATGATGCATTATCTCTGTATGGTTTCTATATTTAAAAGTTCAGTGCAAACCAATTTCCAAGTTTGGGATTAGAATTTCATGAGGTTGTAGTCTCCTGTTGTCAGTAACTATAATTTTAAGCATCTCACACTGCTCCATGCACATCCTTTACTGGGCCTTCAGGCCTGGTGTCTTATTAGGCTACATTTCTGAATTTACCTCTTGCATTTATCCCCCAAGAAGCTGCCTAAAGCAAACTTATATTACTATGTAATGAGATCAGACTAGCAGTTTGTAGCATGTCACTTACTGAGGCTTAGTTGATGAGTGCTTTTTTGTTAGGATATAGTAACTCATTTGCTTATGATTGTCTACATGTATCTTGAATAGAAACATGATCAAGGCCAGAAAAAAACATTTTTCACAGAATCACAAAATGGTTGAGTTTGGAAAGGACCTTTGGAGATCATCTAGTCCAACTCTCCAGCACAAGCAGGTTCACATAGAGCACGTTGCACCAGCAGCACCTTGCATGTCCAGATGGGTTTTGAGTATCACCAGAGAAGGAGGCACCACAATCTCTCTGGGCACCCTGTGCCAGTGCTGTCACCCTCACAGTTAAGAAGCTTTTCCTCAAATTCAAGCAGAACTTCCTATGCTTCAGTTTGTACCCATTGCTTATTGTCCTATATACTGGCCACCACTGAAGAGTCTGGGCCCATCCTCTTGACACCCTTCCTGAAGGTATTTATCCGCACCGCTAAGATCATCTCTTAGCCTTCTCTTCTATCTGAAAATTGCTTGGGTTTTCTGGTTGATTACTGTTCCTAATTTCTTAAGTCATTATATTGAACTTGTAAAGACATACAACAAACCACTCTTTGGAGAGCTTTATTTTTTCTTATTCTGCTAGATTTGGGTTGGATCTATTTTTTTTTTTCCTTGGTTTTGTTTTTTTTTTTGTTTTTTTTTTTTTTTTTTTT
>JAVCKT010008515.1:0-11230 GCA_032273925.1 Rhynchotus rufescens | reverse complement strand
TTTTGCACCCTGCAAAGCAGAGGGTGGAAAAACCTAACCCGTTCCACATTATTCAGACCCACCGAGATCCCATGCATCCGTCCTGTGTCATTAGGACCGCTGAGGTGCCACGTGGAGCCCACGAGCCTCCCTCTGCGGCGCGCGCCGCCGACGCGCAGCCCGGGAGCGCCGCGCCGGAGCGCGCGGCACCGGTGACACAGTCAATAACGGCCCGGCGAAAGGCACTGCTGCAAATGCACAAAGACAGACATAAAGGGACGGGGAAAGAGCCCCGCTGGGTTTTGCAGTCTGTCAGGTGAGATGCAGCTGCAGCCGCCCCATCTGTGCTACCTTGGCCTGGTACGGCTGTCAGCGGAGCTAACGCTGCCCGTGATGGGAGAAGCAGAGCAGAAATTGAGACGGAGAATAAAAATTAAGGTTAAAAGGGAGAATAATCTTCTATGGGCATTTGGGGGATACTAACAGGTCGCAAATTTTCACTTTAAATGTTCGCTGATCCCATTTTGTGTATTGCACTAATAGATGTCTGGACAAATACACCCGCTACAGTTTGCATCATTTGTTTACTCAGCCTTGTATCAAGCTGTAGTGATTTCCATGTAATATTTATTCTCGGTGATGGACTTTGGGCACCATATTAATGGTGTCTTGCCTATCACACACTTCACTCCAGTAAATCTGTTTATTGTTTTGCTGTGTGGGTGCACTGCACACACGCGTTCTTTCTGCTTTTACTATTGTATTGTATTGTTACTATTGTCATTTTATTTATTTGGACCCGGTTTTGCTTGCAGATAAAGAGATTAGTCACAGACAGGAGTTTTGTCATCCAAGAATTTCCAGGCACTTCAAATTTTGAAAGGTTGTTCGTGAAAAGTTTTTTAAATGGGAACATAGCCAGAAAGCTCGCTTAAACAGGGACATCATACCCCCCCATATAATATATTTGTAACATCAAATATCTAAATTAGTTTGACTGCTTCTTGCCATAGTTTTTCTGTGAAAAGGACTGATAAAGGGAGGACTCTTCTGCCTAGCAAAACTGGCCTCTGAGGAGCGGGTTCTGTCTTCCACAGTTCCTCGCCATATTCCAGCAGGATTCCCTGCGATCCCAACTGCAGCGGGCGTCCCAGGTGCGCACCAGCCCTCGAGGCTCCGCTCTCCTCCGCTCGTGAGCCCAGCCCTTCCGTTAGTGGAGAGGCTGCACACCCTTGTCCAGAGGGAAATGGACTCTGAAATGCCTGGGAAAAATCGCAGGGCTCCCACTTCTGTGGCTTAGGTTGGAGAATTGAACCTGCTCTGCTTCTTTGGGCCGAAAAAGTTTAAAAAAAGAAAGAAAAAAGTCCTGGTGTGCTGGTCATAAGTGCAGGTGAAGCCAACTAATAAGGATTTCCGTGGTCTAATAACAAACAGCAACGTTCAGGTGCTGTTGCCAGTTCTTCCTGATTGACTGTAAAGACCAGAGAGACAACTCTGTCCCACTGAAACCCATCGCATTTTCACTGCTGGCTTCCTGGGGACTAAGATTTCATTTGCACTGATGCAGCACCTGATTTTAGGCATGTCATTTAGTGTCTGATTCACTGCCAATTTACAGGAGAAACTTCCTCTAGTGAAGAGTATGCTCGCTCTGTTTTTTTTTTTTTTCTTTCTTTTTCCTTTTTTCAGCTGGCTTTCCATCTAGGAATACTTCTCTTGCCAAAGGTATCCATTTTCCTCTTTAGTTTAGCTGAGTTTTATGTTTGGAGGTTGTTGTTTGTTTGGGATTTTGCTTGGTTGGTTTGTTTGTTTGTTTGGGGATTTTTATGTTTTTTTTTTATTTTATTACCTACTGTAAGATGGGAAATGCTCCCTCTGGGCATGGCTGTGTCAGCGGAGAATGTGGTAAGCTGAGGATAGAGCTCGTTGTGCGGAGGCGAGGGGAGCTGCAGCACATCCTCGAAGCTCGGCGACGTGCTCCGCCTTGGAGCGGCGAATCCGCACCTGGGGCGGCCGAGGCTCCGCGCTGCCCGGAGCACGGGAAGGGGCCGTGCTGCCCTCGCCTGCCGCACGACGCTCACAGGATGCGGGCAGGCCAGGGAAGCAGAAGGCTCTGAGCGAGGCGCTTGTCGTGCTAAGCAGGTGTGAGGTTCAGGCTGCTGCTTCGGGGAGCCCCGCAGAAGGAGGCGGCTCCGCGGACACCCGAGCAGATGGTGGCTCTGGCTCTGCGGCACGGCGGCCTGAACCCGGCTTGGCCCCGTTGAGCTGGGCCTGGCCAGGAGCACGGTGTGGCCTGCTGCAAGACCAGACACCTGAACGGCGAGAGACCCAGAATCTGCTAGAATTTCCTAGCGTGAGCTCCAGAATCTGTTAGAATTTCATGTTTAACTCTTTTATTTGCTTCATAAAACCCCCTCTCTTCAAATGCATAAAAGTAGCGGGTCAGGGATCCTGCTGTGGTTCAGGCTGTGATGGTGGGTGCTGAGGTTTTCCAGCTATCACAGGCCCCGGCGAGTGGTTTATTACCCAGTCTCCAGTCCACCAACATGTGGGTTTCAGTGCCTGTTCATACAGACCTAACACAGCATCGAGGCTCGAGGCGGGATCTTTACACGCTGAGATTCACAACTAGGCAAGTAGAAATCTGCTGAGGATCTTGCTCTGAAACTTATTTTGTGGCCGCCGTGTCCAGCATAGCAGTGCTGGAGTTGATTTTTCTGAGTTGCCCGTCTTCTCTAAATGCTTTTTTCATTAACTCTTGTGATTACGGCAAAGAGGTTGCTATTTAAGAAAGAATACAGCAGAAGTGATTTGTTGTCTGGATTCATTGCAGGTTCTGTTAGAATTTCATTGTTTCCCTCAGATAAAGAGTTTTTCAAAATCCTTTTCAAACTTTAAAAACCTTAACCAGCAGAGAAATGAAAAATTAATTTCACAGGATTTCATTTTTGTCTTATTAATTTTGAAGGAAAAACTTATTAACAAGTATGAAATTATTAAGAATTGAAGATAAAATAGGTAGTGTATTAAAACAATAACAAAATAGCTTGGCGCACTGTAACATTTATTCATTTACAGATATATTATTGGAGGCAACATTTCTTTTCTCAGATCGCAGTTACTTCAATAGAAGAAAATGTCAACTTTCACTAATATTCTGTCAGCATGGATATCACACTTTATCACAGTTATTTATAACCTATATTCCAACATGAAAATAATTAACAATGTGTGTAATTTGTAGGGCCTGCCAAATAATGAACAGTTATTTGCTAAATAAAGTATTTGTATAATTAAAAATGTCAAATAGTGTATTTAGAAACATTTCACACAGCCGGCTGAGTAGTTCAGAACGTGCTGGTGAATAACATATTAATTCACTGATACGTTATATATCGAATAAACTATTTTAATAAGTTAAGTGGCATTTGACCATTCCAGTTGACTCCAATTTGGCAAAGCAGTGAGTACCACCTTGAGACGAAGGGAGCGAAGGGCACTACAGAGCAGGAGTTATCCAGTTAAATATTAGGGCTGCTGGGTCTCTGCTTTAGAGACTGCTGGATGAGGACTGAGGACTATGGTTCTCCAAGACACCCTTCTCCTAAGGTCTTTCCAATATGGTAACTCGAAGCTGTCTTAGGCATAAAAGTACTTTTGTACTTCTGCATTTGCAAAATCAATATGGTGCCCTTAATGCAAAGTTCACTTTTGCAGTCTGTAATTACTCAGGTCAATATTATATAGTCATCATTATTAAAAAAAAAAAAAAGTTCCCATTCTGTATCTAATCAGATTCCAGGTCCTGCTTTCTCTATGCTCGGGTTATAACTTTGCCATATTAATGAGGGGTTTGTGCAGTAATCCCAGCTAAGCTCTTCAGGTATATTATGTAAGTATTTTCCCATATGGTGAGCCTGGTCCCTAGCAGCATATAGCACTTCTGTCTGGTGTAATGCTCTCCTTTTCCCGTTTTTCATACTGATCCAGTATCACGAAAAGTCTACTGAATGAGGAAATCAATTCTGTAAGATGCTTAAGTAACTTTGTGACTTTCTGTTAGGCTTTCATGCAGTATTCAGAGCAGACAGGCAATAATTAAAAAAAAAAAAGGAGGAGTGCTTCTAGATTCATGGATTTTTTTGGAAAAAAAAAAAACAAACAGCAATTGGCCTATGAGAAGGTCATAAACGGGCACGATTTTGCCTCCGTGTGAAGGAGCAGCAGCTCCTGGGGGGCCGATAAGCGCGCGCCGCCGCCGCCGGGTGACGTAGCCGCGCGCGGCACCGGCCTTGTCTGTGGCTCCCACGTGGAGGCTGCAGCCTCGGCTTCCCTTCGCGGCTGCCGTGTCTCATCGCAAGAGTGACGATAACGCCTCTTCAAGGTGCCATTGTAGTGACAGTTTAACATGGCAAACTTGTGCTTGGCAAACAGACAGCGACTGTTCGCCAGTACTGGCTGAGACGCGCTGGTGATACCGCGTAGGGGATCCTTAAAGAGGATAGTGCTTTGGACCTGGTCCCGCTCCGCTTTCTCTCGTGTGCCGCTCAGCCCAAGGAAGAAAAAAAAGAGCAAATTCATGTGTCCGTTCTCCTTTCCATGGGCGCATTCCGAGCAAGGGTTTCATGCTGGAAACTTAGCTTTCCTTCTTGGGCATGTCCTGGGTTCCAGGTACCTGTCCGGCTCCCTTTGCCCGAGGCTGCACGTTTCAGACCTCCACAGTCCCCTGCTGATTCGGCTGCCTTGGCCAATGCAGTACAAATCCAAACAACACATGTGCTGCTTATTAATCTATACTATTATCTTGTATTAAATAAGACGTTTGATATTATTTAAAATAGCTGCTTTGTTGCCACTATAACTTCCTTATTATGCTCTCTGAATGCCTGTCAGTAAGGTAATTTTGCGAACGTTAACAAGCACGCTTTAAATATGTTCCTTTTATGTATAAATATAAGTTCCATTTTACTGTATCTCATAATGTTTTGATGATTCCTTCTGATATTTTTTTGTGTACTAAAACCTCCTTCCTCAAATAACACCGTGCTATTGTAAGGTTATTCTTACTTTACAACCTCATTCTGTGAGGTTGATCATACAGCTTGAAGTGCTTGGGCCCAGTTTTAAACAGCAGCCTCTGCAATGGCACCTGTAACATCTGCGCTTGAGAAACAACTTTGAGAGGACAGATTTGCAGACTTAGTTTGCTAGTTATATTGAGGCCTCTTTGGAATTGAGGCTCCATCTTCTTTTCCTTTTTTTTTTCTTTTTTCTTTTTTTTTTTTTTCCCCTTTTTGGTCTAAGTTTCTGGCAGCTGGAATATTTGGTTTGTGCATTTTCATGTGCTTTGGTCCTGTGCCTCCGGGCCTGTGCAAAAGTTATTACGTGGGTGGGAGCAGAGTTGCGTCTTGCTCCGTTGAGACAAAACGGGGCTTCAGAGAAACTTTGTGGGGCTTTGCCTCCGAGGAGGCCCTCACAGATCAGGGTGTGAGGTGAAACTGCGAGGGCTGGGCCAGGCAGTCAGGATAGGCCCTGAGGATGTGTGGAAGCCTCTGTCATTAGCTGGAAAGAGGGCCAGGATGAAGCCGAGGGGATTTATTTGATCTGCGTCGCGGCTCAGGTCAGGCTGGCTTCCCTAAAGCTTCAGGCAGGAGTCATCGTCGCTTCGGATGCGTTAGCCCTTTCCTTTCCGGAAGCGGCATCCTGCCATGTGTCCTGTGCTGCCAGCGGGGAGGAGGGACTATGTCTCTTTCGCAGAAATGCACTGGAAATTGTTGGGCCAAAATAGAATGTGTAAGTAAAGCTTAGAGATAATCTCTTCTTAAGCATTGACCCTGGGCCATAGATTTATGAGCTTATTCCTGCAGTCCCACCATAAACTAAAATATCCACTCCACCGTGCAGTGTTTGTATCGTAGTTTGGTGTCGGTTTATCAAGGTATACACTCGTATTTTCTCTTTGCTGTGAAAAAGAAAATTAAAAAGTCCTCGGGACTTGATTCAGCCTGACGGTTGGAGTGCACTGCCATTTGATTCCTGTATCCCAGAAGGTGGATCCATTGCCGGGGGGGGGGAGTCACATCACTTTCTTGGGAATGCCGCGCGGGAGGCAGCTGGAAAGCGTCTGCGGGGCTGCGCAGCGAGCAGCTGCCTCGCGGGTGTCCTGGCCGCGGCCTCGCGGCGCTGGCTCCTCTCCCTCGGTGTCCGGGGCCGCGGGTGCCTCGCTCTTCTGCAGCACCCCCTTGGGGCAGCCCCGCTCCGGCCCGCAGAGCCCCCGGGGCCGGCAAGCAGCTGCGAAGCGAGCTGGGGAATCAAAAATGTAAAATATGTAATATATAAAAAAGAAAGTTATTAAAAACTTCAGATAAGATCAAAACATTCCAGACGTTATAGCCTCTGCTCCTGCGGAGCTGCGTAAAAATGTTTCAGCTTTACAAAAGGGAGCAGGAGAATGGTCTGTATTCGTGAAATACTTTGGACTTTGCATCCCATTAACAAAGCAAATTAAAAATAACAGATAATGGTCCTACTCTGGCACCGTAGCTTAGTCACGTTTTTAAAGGCAGAAGATGTTTCTGATTTTTGACAAAAAGCTCATCACGATTTTACAGATCTTCAGAGGTTTCCTGAATATTTTGCTAACATTGCAACTTCCAGTATGAAACACGCACTCGGATTTACACCCTAATCATATACTTTCTATCAGGAGAAGGGTGCTCCTGTGGCTGATACTCAGCTACAAAATCTGTGGGCTTCAGAATCTCTCCTTCGTTTTGAACTGGGGCCATGCAATTGCAAAATTAGATAGGAAAATACTAGCTAAGATAATGGATGAAACAGATGATCTGTAGCAAACCTGAGTTTATTTATTTTTTAATGATGAATGATCAAAATCACACCTGTAGTTATTATTTTCCCAGCCTTCACTTAAGGTCAAAAGTGCCTTCAGCTACACTGATCTAAATCTGGAATACTTTCTGCAGAGTTACTGAAACACACAATGGACTGACTTGCTTGATGAAGAAAAAGAAATGAAAAACCCGTGGCCTTTTTAACACCTTCTTTCCATACTGTGAATTATTTTAAGATTTATTTGATCCTTACTAAGTTTCATATTGGCTGCAGAAAGTTTTTGAGAGTAATCTCCTTTAAACCTCTTGTTGCAGTATATGCTCAAATATTTTAATGTCCGGGGCTCAGACTTGCCAGCTGAAAAAGTGCCTCTCCTAATTGCCTACGTATGAAAGTCAGATGTCCTCAAATACCATCTGAAAAGATAACCACATTTTTTTTTCATTTAGCTGTGCTGTACCTTCCATATCTTACTGTCAAGAAGCTTCTTCTGGGACGGAGACAGGTCATGCTGGAAGTCAGTGGCTAATCAGCTCCCCCTGCACATTGTCTGCTTTCAGCTTGAATTATCTTAGGCAGACATCCTGGCTAGCTGCAACACAAACCTCTGATGGCTTAAGCCTGAGAAGACCTGACTTTGGCAGCCACTAAGTCAGAGATGAGGAGACTAAAAGAAATCCTATCTTTTCTGGTGCTTTTCCTGCCCTGGTTCCCCCCCTCAGAAATCAATAGGGTAGTCGATAGTTGGTTTTGGGTTGTTCACTACACACTGGAGTTTTCTGCTGTAAACCTCGGGTGTCTGGGTTTCAGACACTCTAATGTGTCAGAGGAAGTTTGATAGCTGCCACCGCCGGCCCAAGTTACACTTTATTTCCAGTGACAGCCTTTGTAACACAAGAAGGGAGTGAATTCAACAGTTATAAGTACAGATCAATGTCACTGTTTGTGGGGAGGGGACAATTTTTTTTTTTCAAATATTGGTTATGTTCTTTTTTGAAAGACATAGTGACGAAAATGCTGTGTCAAATTGGGCTGAGTTTCAGGAAATTTTATTTTTTCCCCCAGTGTCAAACTTGTTTGGTTTGGGGTATTTTTTTACCCATCTTTTTGTGTAGAAATTATTCAGCATGTGGTTATAATGGACTGGTTGAGAAAAGATTTATCGATTAAAAACCACCCATTTTGGATTCTTTTGGTATTACTTGCCAAAAGCTGAAGTAATAAGAATATTTGTATATGGTAACTTATAATGGATGTTTTCTCCATTCGCAAGTGTCAGGAGGGGAAGCCTGAATTGTGAAAAACATGCAGATCTTTTCTGCGTTTGATCAGACAGTCTTACCAGCCCTCGTAAAAGAGTCTTCTCCTCTGCATCTGTTTAATATGGATTTGTCTTTTCTGACAGTGCTTTTTTGTCTCTCTGCCTCACCTACTAACATCTTTTTCCACATCTCCTCTGCAAGAATACATTTCCTCTCTTCCTTCTTGCCAGTACAGTGAGGTAACCAGGTTATTTATTCCTGGAGCGTTAGGGTTATGGTGCATTTTTTTTCCAGGACATATGCTAAAAAAGTTTGAAAAGAGGGTGACATAACTACCTAGATTTATAGTTAGTTATGCAAATAGAATATTGGAAGGGAGATGAAACATAACGTCTCAGCATTTAAAACTACCTTAAACTTTTGGAGTTGAGGCTGAGCAGGGTACTGCAGAGAGCTCTACATTTTGGCACGGAGGGATCCTTGCAGGTTATTGCTGTCTTTCTTCTACTGCTGGCAGGTCTGGAAGAGGGATAGATAGATGTGCAGTTCTTCTGCAACATAAAACATCCAGAACTTCTCTATATTTGCTTCACCTGCTACATTTTATTCTCACCCATCCTCTTATGAATAGATATTTGCAGGTTTGGATACAAGTAGTCAGAAGGAAGTGCTGTCCTTACATCTACCCGTGCCCCTCATCAGTTGGCTTGCAGGGGAGTTGATTTCAAGGAAGAGCAGCTGAAAGCAGAACCTGGAACTCATGCGTTTTGGGAAACATAATCCAGGCCTCCCGCTCTTTATCCCGACATAGTGGTTAGTAGTCTTCCCAGGGACTTCACTGGTCCTGTAAAGCATTATTTCAGGAGAAATGCTTAGGCCAACCGGGCTTATGTGCCTGTTAAGTGCAAATGTGATTTTTCAGCCTCAGAAAAACAAAATCCTTCAAATGGGCCTAAAAAGAAAACCTTTGAAAATTCTGATGATACAACAACTTTCATATTACCAAAATGACACTGTTATTTAAGGCACCAAAGCTGCTCTTTGAATCGTGTTTCGATATTTAACCAATAACGTTTCAAGATGTGCCCATGAAGCAAGTCTCTTACCCCAGTACACTTTCAGATATCAATCATGCTGTATTAATTGAAAGGATTTGGTCTAATCTCATAAAGAAACAGGCAAACTCTTGGCTTTTCTCTAAAGTAAAAATATATCACTCATGTCATCCATTACTGTGCTGTAATTATGGTAAGTGAAGCAGAACAGAATCGATGAAGCAATTTATCAATGCATTCCCAACTATTCCAGTCCGGCTGACATCATGCGGCTGCAGATACTGTCCTTCAATATAAAAGATATCTGGCAGTGTCAAGACTTTATTCTGATCTACTCCGGCATAATATTTTCATATTTAATATTGTCATTTCAATTATGATTTAATTAATTTATTTCATTCACTCTGAAATTATACTTAATTAGTTGGCTTTTAAATTCCACCTCTCCCTCCCCAAATTAAAATTTCAAAAGGGCAAAAAAGAGTGAGAGTAAAATCTCAAGCATTATTTAATTCAGACTTCAAGGTCAAAAAAACCCTTATAGTTTAAACTTTATGCTAATAGAGCATAAACTTGATCTTTTCTGCTCCACTGTAAATTATTTCAAGATAAGAAGCAGAATATAATGTGTGTAGCAAGCACTTCCAATAGACATTTGTCTTCAGATATTAAATGCTTCCCCAAAATGTCATTTTAATACTTGGATACTGTTTAGTACCTTCAAATATTTGCCGTTTTGCACACTCAGTTTTCCAAGTGGTGAGTTTTGCCCATTTAAGTTTTATTCAAACAGGCTTACAGAGGTAGAGCTCGTGCAGACTAAACTTTTGTGCAAGCCGTCGTGGCCATAGCACTGTTTGCTCTGCAAAAACACTCGCCCCGCATTCCTCGTGAAGTTATTAAATGTGTTTACACTACATTAAATATGAAAAATGAACTTCTGCGGCGAGAGGCCTGTTTAAAACACTGCGGGAAATAGAGTCAAAACGCCTCCTTGCCGGCTCTCCGCGCTTCCCACGGCACAGCGCTAACGCGCGGCCCCCCGGGATTAGCCGTCCCGTCCTGGACGCCAGCCGCTCGCTCTTAAATGGTTTCCCTAATTCTGGGCCAGAGCGGTTTCTAGCGGCCGTGCCTTTCTGCGACTGGCACTGAGACCTAGCAGGGATTTTGCCAGTGCCGAAGCAATGGCCCGGGCTCCAAACTGGGCTGGGGACGGTCCTTGCTCGCCATTGCCTCAGCACCAGGCTCTGCTCTGAACTGTGCGCCTTTAAAACGGCTGGCTGCTGGGATATATTTTTTCCCTCAAACATTTTTTTTTTTTTTTTTCTGGGAACAGAGCACATGGAAAAGTTCGCCAGGAAATTAAAGCCGTGAAAGTAGTTTTCCTCACACAACCGCTGCTTGTTTATGTGTGTACGCTCTCCTTGAAAGCCTCCGTCTTCCTCCAGCGCGGGATTTCCTTCTCCCACATGGTCCTGCCTCCCGTCCTCTGGCTACTTTCGGTGTCCCCGTTAGGCAGTAGCCCAAAGGGCAAATATATGATGTGTCTTGTCCCCAGTTCGCGCCATGTCGCGGCTGGCTGCGGGCATGGCGGGCACAAGCCGCCATGCGGGAAAGGGTTAAGCGTGGCACCCCTCGCTCTTTAAAGATGTTCTTGTAAACCCGCCGCACGGGGTGGATTTATGAAGGGCGAGTTTACCTGATATTCTGCGGTATTGTTTAATTTGGACTATATTTAACCGTCGCGCTGTTGAAACAGCGCCGGCGAGCCCTGAGAGCTTGCCAGGCACATTCTCAAAATGGTTGCCAAGCTGTAAGATGGCTGCCAAGGTCTGACTGCACCGCACAGGTCCAAAATGGTGACCAACTTCGCGGAGCCGTCCTTCCCGGGTTTCTCTTTCCTTTTTTTTTTTTTTTTTTTTTTCTTTTCCTAAAATAAGGAAGATGCCGGACTTGGCACCAGCCCCTTGGCACTACAATTTACAGTGTCATCCAGAGATTCAAGTAGTTACTGTCTTCGTGTTTCGCAGCGCTTCGCAGAAAGCTGCGTAGGGGGAGGACGTGAGGGGAAATAGCCGGTGT
>JAVCKT010008514.1:15536-26388 GCA_032273925.1 Rhynchotus rufescens | reverse complement strand
TTTATCTTTTTCTTCTCTCCTCTCAATTTTGTCCCCTGGAAGACTGGAAATTTGTTGCTCAGTTCTTGACAAAGCTTAGACTTTTGTTTGGATTTCAAAGAACTGTTTTGATGGGATTTTTGATTTTTTTAAATTTTGATTGTTATCCCTCCCTCTGCCCAGACCCTATTATTATATTTTTATAAACTTTTTTGAATATGCAGATCCCAGGTGCTGAAACTCAAAGAAGACGTGGCCAGATGAAAAGTCCAGCTGCAACCATGAATTCCCATGGGTCTGGTGTAACCTGAGTCCCAAGCCCGGACTGCAAATACCCGACTTTGGCCTGGAGCTTTTATGCTTGTGCAGAGCCAGCTAAGCAGAGCGAGCCCTTAAGCTGACCCGTGAGTAAGCACAGCATATTTGCTGCATTATAAGCACATTAGCAGTTATAGATATGGATATCCAGGCTTGCACTTGCTAAGATTTTTCACAGAGTGAGTGTTGGATTTGGGAAAAGCACATTTCGGTACTTAGCTCTATCCAGCCGATTCCTTCTGGGATGCAGCCGATGCAGAACAGGATGCTCTGCCATATGGGAACGGTGCTGGTTGTGCTGGGACATGAGCTGCTCCAAGGCAGCAGCTCTCAGACTCCTGCAAACATGTGCAACTGATAACAAACTAAATGAATCTTACAAAGTCCATGAGGAAAAAGAGGGGCTTTTAAATTTAAGGAAAGTGCATCTCTTTGCACTGGACGGATGTATTAGTTTTCTGCCTGCATTATTTTGGGACCTGGGAGGAGAAGTCTTTCTGAGACACTGCCACAGCCTTGAGGAGATCAGGACTGGAGTTTCCAGATCCAAACTGGAAGAGATTTTAAAAAAATTAGATCCCATTTAGTCCACTTCTGAGGAAGGACAGCTTCCATTTTGATCTTTGTAGACAGGTTTTATACAGGCCTCAATGTTCTTGAGTTCCTCTTGAAATCCAGAGCATTATTTTAATCTTAAATAATTGTCTTTACAACTGAATTTGATGTCAGCTTTTTTCCCCAGCTTTTGGGCCTGGACATGCCATGAGTCGGTGCTGTTTTTTCCCATTATTGCAATCATTTGTCTCTCAAAACGGTGGTTTTGCATTTCTGCCCGTTGCAGCGACATCCGGCCCCAGAGCCCGTCCCGGCCGTCTGGCTGCACGGGACTGTGTCCGTGGCGCAGGACGCTGTGCGAGGACACATCCGAGTCAGCACAAACACGGCCAGGAGGCCAAGACCACTTTGTTTTGAAATCCGCTCCCTTGCTGCCCTCCCTGTCACCGCTGAGGTCTCTCCCACGTGTCCTTGGCCAACCCCTGCACCACGTCTCCCTGGGGCTCCACTTGAGGAACTCCAGTTCATAAGGGCTTTTTTTCTGCCCAGTTCTGTTCTGCTGACTGAGACTGGTGATACTTATGAACCAAGATATAAGACACCATCCTATTTCCCACCCTGCACTTGTTTTTTGCTGGAATGAGTTTCCTGGTTATTTGTGTCTGCTCTGGCCTTTCTTGATTTGCTGTTTTTTGACAGTTTCATACTGGTTTTCATACTTTGCCCCTTTGCCTCTCCTGCTCCATCATATATTCTTCAAGCCTTGCTCTTCTCTTTCCATATCTTCACTGAGTAAAGGAGGCCACTGGTGGCTCTTCCACAGGCTCAAATCGAGTTTTCTTCCCCTTGAAAGTGCTTAAGGTGTTTTGGTGCAGCAAGGATACCCTGGACAGCATTACTCAGGAAAATGAACCTAACTTTAAAGGAGTTCAGACCATTTCTGTGGGTGTCCTCAAAGAGGAGGAACTGAAATCGCTGCCTTTGCTCTGGCTTTGCCATCTGAACAGTTATGCATTCCTGGTGGTCGGTGTTGCTCAAAATGTGAGCTGCCGTGGCACTCGGAGAGGGAAGAGGTTTAACTGCCATCTTCTTTTTAAGTGCAGAAGGTTCCCTTTCAGGAATTAAGCCTGCAGTTGGTAAATGCATAAATAGCAAGCCTAAACATAGAAGGTCACAGTCATCTCCCATTCTTACTTGATTTTAACATGGTTTCCTTGCTTTTTCACTGAACCCTGGTGGACAGTTTCTTTCTCAGTTCTCTGAAATGAAAGTCTTAGTAGCTAGTTCATCTACTGCTGGATTTTCTTCTTGAAGATGCAGGAGTTTGTAGAACTTTTCAGTGAGATACACCAGCGACCCAAGGAATTCCCTGTGGACCTGAAACTGCTTTGATGACACCCACTCCTCAAATTTCTGGTAAGCTTTTTGTCTGATTTTCTCAAGTTTTCAAAGTCTTATGTGGGCCAACACCGTGACTAGGGGACTGTGCCTGCAAGCTGCTGAGATGCCAAGGTTGTTCTTCTCACTTAGATCTGCAAGAGAGAGTTAAGTGTATCATGAAGATTCTCTGCCATTACCTAGAAGCTGGGATGCAACAAGGCCAGCAAAACTATGCAGCACTGAGAGTATCCTTAAAACACCTGCAAGTAAATAGGACATCTTATGCGTGCTGTTGGAGCAGAACGGGGATATGGAGATGCCACCTCCACAGTAGCTGCATTATGTAGATTACATCCAAGCTCACAAGTATATGGAGAGTGATCTTTCCAGTCACCCAAACTCCTCCAGCTTTCAAATCTGCCTAAGGTAAAGGGATTTTATACCTGTTTCTGGATTAGGTGCTCTGTGGTGCAGACACTTTTTAAGTTTGTGGAAAGCACTTACCCCCATATAGATGAAAAGATAAAAGAGAGCAAGTCCCACTTCGATGGTCCTTTGGTCATTGTGTCATTTGTCTAACAAATGTAAGAAATCCTTTGCTTTTGCACACATGCCACACACTTTTTGCCTTAATCAAGTGCGGGGCAACCATCTCCTTTTGAGAAACTGAGACCCTGCTTTTTGCACACAATGCCCTATGCTAATACAAAAAAATCAAGGTCAAGTTTGTCAGGTTATTGAGAAGAAGCTGCTCTTGCCATGCTAGGTGGCACAGCCTTCCTCTTCCAATAGCAGAAATCTGGTGGAGTTGACACCCAGCTGCCCAAGCTATATGAACTGCTGCGTAAACAGCATTTATTCTGGTGGTGTGGTCTCTTAGGGAGAGACCAGAGCATCTAGCCAGAGTGACAAAACTGCCTCAAAAAAGATTTCAGCTCCTCAAAATGCTAACGAAAGAGAAGGAGGTGGCCAGGAGCCCTGGGCTGGAAGAGCCGTCCCGGCTGTGCAGAACGGCAGCCAGGGGCTCGCTAGGTGCTCCCGGGGAATCGGAGGTGGCTTGTGGGGCTAAGCCAGCATGTGCCAAGTCCCGTGGCAGGCAGGGAAGCCGAGCCGTGCTCCCGCCGAGCCGAGTGTGGAGCAACATTCCCCTGGGAACGGCCTCGGCCATCCGCTTCTCATGCAAATCGCGGTCGCGCACGGAGGCACCGGCTCATAGTGCACCGCGACGGCCCTGAATGCTGGACTTCGGGGTCCTGCAGCAAGGGACCCATCCATGGACGGGGGGTTTGTGTGCGTGTTTTGTCTTCCTTGTGCAGCATCTGCCCTCGAGGAGCTGCCCCGTCCTCGTGCGGGTCCCTCCGCCACAGCCCGTCGCCTCTTGGCTGGCTTCCACCTGGCAGCCTTGCGGCTAAGCCCTGCACACAAAACCAGCCCTGTCTTCCTCTCCTGGGGGCCCGCAGCCACCAAGGAGGACCCTGCGATTCCAGCGTTAATGGGAGGCTTGTTCTCTGTATCACGAGTGGGGATTTATTCCCGTTCTCAGCGTCCGATGCCACCCTTCGTGGGAGCTTCAGGGGCTCCCTGGGACCAGCTCAGAGAAGACACAAGTTCCTTATGGAGCAGGACAGAGAAAGGTGCTGCATTAGTGAGGCTGTCAGTGGCTTCAAGATTCCCTGAGTGCACCCAGTATCTTGTATTTTGCCTAAATACATATAGAGATTCCTCCATTTGCAAAGGGACAAACTCCAAAGGAGAAAAGCTGTCATTTCTGTCCACTTTCTCCAGCCCACCTCAGAAAAGAGCATGAAACCCACAGAAACCCAGCAGTGGAGAGTGATTAAACCCCAACGTTTCTTTCTTGAACTTTGCAGCAAATGCTGCCCTGTGTTGGCAGCCTCCAAATGGCCCAATGCTGAAGCCTGGAAGGGTTTTTACTAAATATTTTCAAAAGGCTTTGGTGCCTTTGGGTGTTTTAGGAACGCTGCGTGTTATATTAGGATGGGCTCTTCTTTACCTTAAAACTCAGTCTGTTGACAGACCCCAAACTCTCCAGACCACCTGGAAGATAACGTGACTACCTGGAAGCTAACGTGATCTGCAGGGATGCCCAAAGTTTTTCATCTGCACCTTTAGAGCCCTTTCCACTCTCCATAATGTTTCTCCATGCAATTATCTTGCTGGGCCCCTCTATGGCACCTGGCAAACTGGGATTTGATCTAAACTGAGGCCTCCAAGGTGCCTGGGAGCAAATCCTGCCTGGCTCTGTTAGCTGAGCTACAGCCTCCTCCTCGTTTTCTCTTTGCTCTGAGGAGTGGGAATAGCCAGGGATAAAGGAAAACAGAAAACAAATAGGCCCTGCCAGTGCCAAAGGAGCTTTGTATGGAGTTAATTCCTTGTTGTCTGTTATACACTGCAGTGATTTCAGCCCGGCTTTAATTCAGCTCTCCCACGGCCAGCGCAAGCTTGCACAGATGCAGCTGAAAGTGAGATCAGAGCCCTGGTCCGTAAACACTTGGGGCGAGATTAAAGGTGCTCTGTAAATGCGTCGTGTGTTGGGGTAAGGTGTTTCCAGCTGAGAGGGAGTGGGATTACCCTTCAAGAAAAACACCATACGGCAGAAACCAGACTCTGGAAGCCCATTATAGGGAAACTGAGACACCAGGGACAAAAAGGGAAAACTGTTATCTTGCTTTCCTTGGTAGCAAACAGGGTTCAAATGCGGTCACCTGTGATGCAAGGGCTTCAAAGGGCTTGATTGCATCTGACCTGCAGGAGGATCTGCTCTCCTGGTGCTGCTTCTCCTCCAGCTGGAGGCAGCTGCCTTGCAGATGGGCTGCTCTGTGTCCTCCCTGCTCTGCCCTGCCCGGCCCCAAGGAGAGTCCTCCAGCCTTTTGGGGCACAAATGTGGCAAAATGGGGATTTTTTGGCTTGTTGCTGAGAAGCTGGTGTGGTGTTTGGAGTCACAGAGACAGTGCAGAAATGTGCAAGGTATGGAGGTCTGAAAAGAGCCATCCTTTCTCTCTGTCTTTGCTACTGCATAAAATGATGATTTTAATTCCAATTTCATATTTTTTCCTACCTGTTGTAAATGTGGAAGGCCACAGTTTTGTTCTACTGGCATTATATTCTGGTTTCTCTTCATATTATATAAATCTTATTTTTTTATTATCTATGAATCTATAAATCAAATTATATAAATCTATATAAAGGTACAAGTGTCAAGGAATTTTTTTGAGACACTGTTTTAGTAGAAGAGTTTTTTGTTATTATTTTTTTGATCAGCAGCACAGAGTCTAGCTGGAGACCAGTAGATAGTAGTGCCCCTCAGGGGTCAATACGGGCTCCAAACCTGGCCACCTTCACCTGTGTGGAGGGACAGGCTGCCCCTCTACTCTGTAACTGGAGTAGTGGGTCCAGTTCTTGGCTCCCCAATACGAGAGACACAGAGTGAGCCCAGCATAGGGCTACAAAGGCAGTGAGGGAACTGGAGCATCTCTCCTCTGAGGAGAGTCTGTGGGAGCTGGGACTGTTGAGCCTGGAGAAAGGAAGACTGAGAGGAGTCTTATCAGTGTGTACAAATACCTTAATGGAGGGTCTCAAGAGGATGAGGACAGACACTTTTCATTGGTGCTCAGTAAAATGATGAGAGGCAACAGCCACAAGCTAAAACACAGGAAGGTTCACCTGAAAATGAGGAAAAAGTCCTTTACTGTGACAGGGAGAGAGCCCTGTAGCTCTGAGCCATAAGAGGTTGTGGAGTCTCCTTCACTGAAGATGTTCAAAGACCATGTGAACAGAGTCAACGTGCTGTAGGTGACCCCACTTGAGCAGGAGGGTTGGACTAGATGATCTCCAGAAATCTCCTCAACCCTCCTGTGATTCTGTGGTCCTTTCAGATCAATTTCACGGATTCACTGGTTTCGAGCTAATTGTATTTGCAGATGGGAAGGTCTCAGCAAACAGCAGTGTGTGAATTGGCTAAGCACTCGTGTTTTCTCTTGACAAGTAAGCTAAATCAAGCTCCTATATCTAGATGTGTGCTGGATCATGACTGACGCTTTGGGAATGTTTCCTCTGTTAAAGCACAGAGCAAGGATTAGGGAATTTTACCCACTAAGGGTTTCAGAAGCCTGGGGCCAGACCCAGGGAAAGGTGCTGGGTCACTGGTCACCAAAAACTTAATGTGGAATATTTCTAAAAGTCCAGTTCTCCTGGCTAGACCTGCTGGAAAAAAAAATGCCCCAAGTTACAAACGAGCTAGATTGTGCTGTCCTAAAGTGATTTCCAAGCCAGCAGTTCACAGGGGCGTTGACACATGATGCTAATGGCTATTAAATAAACGGAGCTCCCTGCAGCCAAGCAGTGCTGTGTGGCACCATGCCGGCCGCAGGATCAAGTGAGGACAGCAGGTAGTAAGGAAGCTCCCTGCAGGAGCCTGACCAAAACTTTCCCTTCCCCACCCCTCGTCCTAATTGTCCCCTTGGAAATCCGCTGGGAGGAAAACACTTGGAGGGATTTTAGGAAAATTGGCTGTGAAGACCAGACGTCAGTGATGGCCAGAACAACTGAGATTTGCTTTTTCTCTGATGTTCTCAGTGCAAAGAATAAATTGGCTGACAGCCTTGGCCAACAAGGAGGAACTCTGCACTTGCTAGCCCGGTGACCTTGATAAAATCACTAGGGTCAGTGATTCTGGAGGTGCACACAGGTATGTAGATCCCATGAGACCTGCAGCCCTTTTCCCCCATCCCAGCCCTTTGTGGACTAACTTTCCATCTGACTGTGGAGCTTTGAGGCCCCTGTGATGTTCTTGCTGCCCAGATCCCCTGAGGAGACTGGGAAACTGGTCACCAAGTCCAAATTAGCCATTTTCAAAACTGGTTCCTTCTGTTTTCTTTCTGTTATATTTGGTAGCCCAAGGCTTATCACATCCATCTGGAGCTCTGAACACTCAGATTCAGAAATTGATTTTCTCCATAGTTCAGAGCAAGAATTTGATCATGGACATCCAACTCCTAGTTAGAACCTGGTCTGAGGTCAGTCTTCCTCTATACCTCTTTCTGAAGTTAGTCCTCCTTTTGGTCGAAGGAAGGAAGGAAGGAAGGAAGGAAGGAAGGAAGGAAGGAAGGAAGGAAAAAGGCACTTTTGTGAAGATCTGGTCTGGGTTCAGGTTTTTATGTTGGTGAATATTTAGGTATTTGGATCAGAAAACTTCCATGGGAGAGCATTCCCCTCTCCTGGAAGACCATCCCATCACTTCAGTGGGAAGGATGAACCCTGGTTAGCGGTTTGGAGACTGAGTCCCTTTAACTGTAATACCAGCTTCCTTGGTTATGGGAAGTGGATTTTTTGTCAAAACAACCCTATTTCCTTGAGGAAATTGCATTTTGCTTTGGTTGATCAAGACAAATACATAGGTGTGACACTCACTGACTTTGTTAAGGCCTCCTTGTAGTTTGTGGAAACAGAGAAAGATTTCAGTGCCCTTCCCTGTATCTGTAAAGAAGATTTTTAAGTGAGCTGTACCACAGGTAAGCTGGAGAAGCCTGGCAAGTCATGTAGCAACAGAGCAGATATTGCACATCCCAATTCCAGGCTTTTAACTTGCATCTGCACCTGAACTGTCATCAGAGCTGAAGTATTTATTTCTTTTTAGGGGGAAAAAAAAAAAAAACAAGGAAAAGGCCACAATGTCAAAACTCTGTAAGAGTTCCCAGGAATATTTGTTTCCCATTTGTATATAGCAACAGGTAGGCCAATATCTCAGCTCCACTGACCTGCTATTCTATGGGATGTGGACAAATTAGGCAAGGTGCAGCAGAGAGTACACAAAAGTTGGGCTGGGCTGAGACTACAGAAAAGGGGTGGGAAAAATGCATCTCTGGGCTGTATTTAAAGAGCTTGATCTATTTATTGAATCAGAAAGATGATTAAGGGCTGATTTGACTATGTAAGTGTGTATTTGCACGGGAGAAAGTTCTAATTAGTAAACACTTTAGGAACAAAGAATGCAAAAAATCTGCTGGTGGTTGCTGAGATGCGTGATGCAAGTTGAAAGTAGCAGGATGTTTAACCCTTAGGACAGAGAACTGCAGGAAATGACAAGTGCTGTCTGTCTGTCTCTCTTTATCAGTTGCTAAAAAAGTCTAAAAAATGGACTTTGTCAATGTATTTGGCTTAAGTGGATGAAAGTATATTATCTATGATACAGATGAGCTTATCATTACACAAGGAAAAGCTTGACTGTGGATAGCAAACTACTCTTAACATTAGTTTTACTTTATTTTTCATAACAAACAACAGAAAATTATTTAACGTGGAAAGAACATGTCAAATCTGACTGGAAAATGGTATCTGTGGCACGTGCAGACATCCTTCTGCATTCACTAGGCAAGCATTTTAAAGACTCATCAGTAGAGATACTGTATCTTCAGCAAAATAATAGGAGCTTTCCCTAAACGAGTCCCTAAAAACTACAGTGGCCTTGAGGCACTGGGTTTAAAATAAAACTATTAGTTCTGCTCAACTAACTTCTTCTACTTGGCTTCATGTAAAAGATATTTTGCTTTTTATTGCAATAGCCCGTGAGCAAAAATCTCTCACTTTGGCATGTTAATGCACATCCTGTGTATTTACTAGGTCTAAAAGGAGTGCTCTAAAGAGCTAGTTTTGAAAGAGGCATCTCAAGTGTTACTAAATTAAGCCTTACTCTCTGACATTTGCCCCACTGGGAGTTATATCTATGTATTAATATTTTTTCTTCCCTTGAAATCAGCAATGCCACCTCCTCAGTTTTACATAGAGCGTGAATTTCTAGTTCTACAGAAGAAAGAGCCTGAGAGCAAGTTGGAGCCGGGAGCATCAGCAAAGAGCAGAACTGCTCCAGCCCTCATTCCTCTCCAGGCACACGAATACCCTTCCTGCAGACCCCCATCCACCATCCTTATCAGACAGACCAGGAGTTTGTAGTTCACTTCCCAGGTACAGCAGAAATCACTTTACATGTTACCTTTTAGGATGGGTACAATGTGTGTGTCTTATTCTCAGCTGAAAGACACCAAAGAACCAATTCATCACCTTGAAAACCTGCTCAGAGCACAAACTTACTACAAAGAAGCTTTATGACTTATAGGTATATTCTTTAAAAGCTATGTTTATTTTTTTCTGTAACTTTCTTCTTATATTTCTCTTCTTCTCCACTTTCACTCAGACTTTCGTTCCCTTTCCTTTCTTGCACCATTGTTAGACTTCTATTTTTCATTAGTCTTGCATCACTTATAGTTGTGCAATTGCCACCTCACATATGCTCAAATAGCCAGGCACAGGTTTGGGCTTGGTCTCCTGTATCTTCTGCCCTGGATGTCTGGTGCCTTTTTGATACTCTGAGATGCTTCTAAGGATGCATAACATCCTCATGAAGGTGATAACTCCATTTTTTCCCCTTACATTTAATAGCTTTCCTGGAAGAGGAGATCTCGGATGGACCTGAGAGGTCAAGCAATAACTCTGTCGTTGGCTTGAGCAGCCACTGGTGAGCCACAAACCCATGGGCAAAACACACCAGAATTTCCCTCTTCTAATTTTCTGTGGGCTGAGCACAAGCTTCATGAATTCTTTCTAATCTTCAAATTTTAAACTGGACATCCACACATTTTTTCTGTACTTCTTCTGTAGAATTTCTTCTTCTCTAGAAGGCAGCTTGGATATAGATGTGTACTTTTGATAAAATCATGCCAAGGGGGTGAGTTTGCATATGCAACGTTTCCTTCTCCTTGCTGTGCAGCCACAGTTACACTTGCAAGCTGCTTTCCCACTGCTGTAAGGACATCCCTAGTACCCAGCTAGGCCAAATGTATATTCTGCTCATGTGGAATAGATCCTAAACAGACCCCAAGTGATAAAGCATTTTATAATTGAAAAGATGATAGGGAGAAAATGCCAGTTAATAGTTTTTTATTTCTTTTTTTTTAAGTCAAAGCCAAAAGTCATTACAAAGTATTAAAAAGTGTTTTGAGTGAGGACAACCTCAATGTAACTGAAAAAGGACCAAAGTGGTTTGTTCAGGATGTTCCTCCAGGTCAGATGCTCTGGGCCCTATGGGCCAGACTTCCCTATGGGCACGGAGGTTTTCCCTGCGGCTCGTGCCCAGAAGATTGGCTGCAGTAACGATCCCTTTCTGATGAATCCCTGTGAGGATGTAAATAACCTGCTGGAGACCAAGTTCTATCCCAAAGGTGGAGAATTTAGAGTTATTCTTCAGTGACACAAAGTCAAGGACCTTTTTCTTCCTGCAGACTACGATGAGGAAGGATCTCTGCTACCAGAGGTTTAAAAGTTTGCATTTGCCAAGCAAGCACAGCCTTTTCCTTCACGTCTGGCCGGGACTGATGGCACCCCAGGGCTTTTGATGCCCCACGGTGGGACAGCGAGGGACTCGGTGTCTCTCAGCTTACCGTGCCGTGTGCTTGCACACGGCTGTGCACCCGATTGCCACCCTGATCACAGGGCTTGGCACCCGGGCTCTCCCGCTCGGAGCTGCCACGCGCGCCACGACACCGGCTTGTGTTTGCTGTGGTTCTGTGATTGTCACAAGCCATCGGACCTGCAGCTCCGGGAGAAA
>JAVCKT010008514.1:0-15526 GCA_032273925.1 Rhynchotus rufescens | reverse complement strand
AAAATCACCTGCAGCCAGTCTGGGTTGCTGTAACAGCCTTTCCCACCTGCTGATTGTATTCCCACAGCACGTGTCCTGCCCTCAAGCAGTTTTCCATGGATGGTCAACAGTAGGTGCACCTCAAAGAGGACATTAGGGATGTCCTCTTTGGATTAGTGATGGAGGGGCTTGCTCTGCTCGAGCCCTGGTAAGCTTTGAGCATAGGAACAGGGAACGTGCAGCCTCAGAGCCTGTTTTGAGCTGTTTGCCAAGGGAATTAGGGTGCTCTTGCTGTGTCTGGGTTAGACGGTGACCTCAAGGTTGTCCTGAAGTATTGCTGCTGACAGCCAACCTTGGGTCTACTTTGCTGTTCTCTGTTACACCCAGAGACCCTTTTTGTGGTCAGCCAGCCCAGTCAAAATATTATCTGCGATTGCTTCAGCGCAGTCTCCCGGGATTCTGGAGAGGCAAGAGGAGCCCAGTACCCGGGAGGGAGGCGCTTGGTGTCTGTTTTGCAATGTTCCAAGTGCAACGCGTGCCGAGATCCTCTTTCCTGAGCGCTGGCTTCCTGCAGGAGCTGCGTCGGGACAGGCCCAGGCACGAGCTCGGTCTGTCGCGTTGCTCATTGAGCTTGGTGGCTGCAAAGCCTGGCCTTGCTACGTTGTAGGCAGAGCGGTCTGGGAAGCCTGGCACTAAGAGCATCCTGTTTGCTGGAGCAACACGACACCATTGAGGCTGTTTAAGGAGGTAAATCAGTGGGATTAGAAAAACAGATATTGCTTTTTTTTCCTAAAAAATAAAAAGCTTTTTAATGGAAGTTAAAAGCTGATTCAGCACAACCAGGAGAAAACAACCCAGCAGGAATTTTAAAAAACAGTGTCTGTTTGTCAGCTGGAGGGCAGAACAATGTATGTCTTTGTTCAGAGCCCAGAGCATCCAGGAATAAAATAATAAATAAGGAGGCTGCTGAATGGTGCAGACGTACTGTGCCTGCTGAAGGATGCTGAATTAATAGGAGGAGTAAATCATCCTCAGTTTACCAACAAACCAGCTTGCTCCCGTGCCCATCTCTCAGGGCAGTAAATCAGCCCCAGCTTGTCGCTGACGAGGAGCAGCTGTTCCACTCCCTTGGGCTGGGGCTCGAGCGGGCAGAGAGCCCTCGAGATCCTGCAGGATGCTTCAGCACATCGATGGACCAAATGTGTGGAGTGAGCAGGGAGCAATTACCTGCCTCATGAAAGGGAGTTCAGCTGAGAAGGAGCGAGTCCATCACCTTCAGTTGTCAAACTGGCCTCGAGTGCTGTTCAAGCAGTAGTAGGATTTGATTGCCACCTGATGAGCGTGCAGGAGGTGACTTCTCATCACCTATGTCCTTCTGAAGGTGCTGCTGTAACAGCCGGCACCATCACACTGGCTCATCTGTGGGGATTTCTCAGGAAAGGCTGTTCTTGCTGTGAATAATAATGGTTTTTTTTTTTCAGGATACTCAAGCCATGATCCTCAAAGGGAGGTGTCACATCTGTGCCCTCAGCTCAGATGACCATGGTTGTCTCTGCCCTGGTTTGAACCTTCCCGATGGTCCATGATGGTGTGCTCAGGTAATGAGGCCATAACAGGGCATAACACAACAGCCACACTGAAAGGAGTTGGAAGGAAAAGGGAGGATGTTTTATTCCTCATCCTGTGCTCCTCACCAGGAGTTCACCTGAGCACCTGCGAGATTTCCTCCCTCGGTGCTCGTATCTGCTCACCAGATCCAGCAGCAGGTAAAGAACCATTGCAAAGGCTGGATTTGCTTCTGCTTCTGCCTGTTCCTCACCTAATGAGGGAGAAAGGGCTCTAAGTCTTCTTGAAGTTAAGTTTGCAGGGTTGAGCGCGTGGGGAGAAGATGATAGCTTAGCTGAGATTGTCGGCTGAGCTCTTGAGCAAGCTGCAAAGTGTGTTGTCCTCAAGAGAGCTCTGGGCCATAAGGTTGGTCCTTGGTCATGGTGGCAGAAAGAGCTGCTTGTGTAATAACGTATGGGCACTTGGCTGGGAGCAGTTAAGCTGAGTCAGCTGGAGGGATGGAGATACCTTAATGGTGGAGAGGAGCCCAGAGCGTGGATGGGCTAGACAGCAGAGGTGGAAGGAACAGACCAAACCATGAAAGGAGAAAGAGCTGGGCTTGGGGGAGCATCCATGTTGTCTTCTTGCCCTGCTGCCTTGGTTGTGAGGCATCCCAGGGCTTCGCTCGGGAGCAGTGGGAAGGACGGGAGCCAACCAGCAGCCTGGGTGATGGTGGAGCACAGCCCGTGCGCTGAGCCCCAGCGAGGGCACCAGCAAGCGCAGCTGCTGTAGCCTCGGCTTAGACTTCATACCCCTGAGGGATTTAATTCCCCAGCTAATTGCTAGACAGCTCAGCCCAATTGGGGCCAGTTATTCAGGTCTAGGTCCCCCTCCCACAGCTCAGTCACAGGGCCGAGGACCAGGACACTCCCTGCAAGGCTCTACTGCTCTGCCAGAAAATCTGCATCTTGCTGCAGGGCCAAGGATACCCAAAGAGCCCCAAATTGCAGCCAGGCAATGGCAGGACTGTCTGCAGGTCCACAGCTATAGGTGGCCTCCAGCACAGAGAGTTTTAGTGGCAAAGAATTAACAGGAAAGCAAAATCTTCTGCAGTGCTTCAAGAAGCAAGTGATAAAAAGCACAGCTTGGCTGTGGCTCAAACGTCCTGTGCGTGATGTGATCTGAATTAGCACAATCTTCAGCATTTCTTTTGAAATAGACAATTTTGGCTTACATGGAAAAACTTTCTGAGTGCTCTTCCTGTCACAGTTATTTTCAGTATTAGCAATCACTATCTTAAGAAGATAATATCTATATAAATATCATAAGTCCATCTGATTTTTATCACTCGCTTTCTTCCTCCCATTACTTAATAACTTCTGAAATGACTACCAGGAAACACAGATGCTCCTTTTTAATTTGTTTTTTCCCCCCCCATTTCCTTCCATGTCCATTTAATAGCAGGTCATTTATACAAGAAGTTCCTTCATTTATCCCATGTAGCAGGCAGGTTTTCTCCAGGTGTTTCTCATGGTCTTTCAAGGAAGAACAATTTTAAGGAATTAAAATCCACCCTGCTGTGGAATGGCAAAGGTTAGCTGGGGATCTTTGGATCAAATTGAAAAACCGGAGCTTC
Source organism: Rhynchotus rufescens (assembly GCA_032273925.1). Taxonomy (NCBI): domain Eukaryota; kingdom Metazoa; phylum Chordata; class Aves; order Tinamiformes; family Tinamidae; genus Rhynchotus; species Rhynchotus rufescens. The sequence goes on along the minus strand of JAVCKT010008514.1, from coordinate 12,366 downwards.
TTTTGGCTGAGTTTTGAAAAGATACACTAGAAATAAAGTTCATCGTGTCCTGTTAAGTAGCTGTTGGCCAGAATGCTAAATCAGGCTGGGTCAGCACTTTGATGTTGTTACTGGAGCTGGCTTGGAGACAGTGTGTGGCTTGGACTTAAGACAGGAATTTGGGCTGGTCACTGTGGCTGGTGGGAAGAAGAAACAGGAAAAAAAAGACAGCAAATATGAAGCTTTAATTTTCTGAAGTTATGTCTTTTGCAGATGGTTCTGCCAAGTGCAGCGTGTGCCCTCACCAAGGCAGTTCTGCTCACCTTCCACCCCACTCCTGGCCCAGCTCTGATCTGTGGGCTAAATCCCATGGAAGCTCTGCCGGAGCCAGCACGGAGGCTCCTGCTGCTTTCCAGGGGCTCCCGCAGGCCCTTGCACCCCGGCCTGGGCTGCAGCCCCCAGGCAAAACTGACCTTGAGCAGAACACAAGGGTGAGGAGCAACCATCATCTCAGCACATGGGAGCCTTGCAGACGTTCCCACAGGAAAGCTAACGTGTCCCTTGCTTTGGCTTTTCTTCTGGAAACCCTAAAGAATATATGTGCAATACGTGAAAGCACAGCTGCTTTAGCTGTAAGAACCATCAGCAATGCAGAGCGACCTTCCCACACCTTAGGTCACATCCCTCGTTTCTCACTTCTTTTACCTTTCAGCCCATCACAGGGCTTGGCAGGGACTGCAGATCCCATTAGACCAGGCTGAATGAGCACAGGAAAGCTTCAATGAGCGAAAGCAAGCCCTTACCCAAACTATTTGTCCATGCACAAAAGCAGCTTGGAAGAGCAGACTGCGCTGGCGCTCCCCGAGGACGAGCAGTCGGCCAGGGTCAGGACACTTGGGTTTTGTCCCTGCCACCAACAGGACGAGCCCTTTTAAGGCCAACCCGCTACTCTCAATGTGCCACTGGTCAATGAGGTTATATTTGCATTTAAATTTTGCAGGATTCTCATATGGAAGTGTTGATTGCTGGTTGCTCCTGGTCGCTGGGTCATGCTATGCCTGGTCCCAGGTGTCCTTCCAACCCAGCTAACCACGGGTTGCCCTGTGCAAACCCATCCATGGACCTGCTCTGTGCTCTGTTTGCACTTGGAGATAGTTATCCCCAGCAATGCAGGTTGGTGGATGTGTGTGTTTGACAGCACTGCCTTTCGCAGCGTGGACGGGTGTATTTGAGGCTTGCCCTTGCAAGCTGCCTCTGCTGCAGCGCACGGGTGGGCTATAATCCAGCCTTCCCAGAGGTGTTCCTTAGGGGGCTATTCAAAGAACTGACAAATCTCCCTGTTTTGCGGAGCCTGGCAAAGCAAGGGTCTTCTCCCTCACAGCTGCAGCTTTTATGGCAGGGGAGGAAGCTTGTTTCAGCATAGCTGCTCAGTTCCAGCTAAGCTCAATGCAGCCTTTCTCTTGATAATTTGGTAGGCTGCGTCTGTTTGCAGCCAAAAACAGGACATGGAAAGCCATATGGAAAGGAGGAAAAACAAAAAAAAATCAACCAGATTTGCCCTAAGGTTGGGTCCAAGTCTTGTGTCATCCTCGGTCTGAACCGGTTTGCCTGTTTGCAGTAACTGGGACAGCTGGCTGGGAGAGGTGGAGTGGCGTGGCCCGAAATGTCTCACTTTATTGGTCCCTTTCCCCCCTCTTCCGATCTCCTTACGATCATGTCAGAAGAAAAGGATTGGGAGCCTCTGTGCTCTGCCTCTTCTCTGATGGTTTGCCATCCAGATCCTGCAGCTCAGTGAAAAAGCTGCAAAACCACCTACACTAGAAAAAAAAAAATAGAGGTTCAGCAATGTACGTGTATCTTTAAGTATAATAACTGAGCAAATAAAGTGGTCTTAGTTTTAAATATGAGTCGGCTTGGGGTCCGATGGCTTTGCCCATCCCTCTGCGCAGTACAAAGTCTCCTGATATTTTCGCCTGGGTTTCAAGGAGGTGCCAGGGGCTTTGTGCTTGCTGGGCTGCCAGCATTGCCTGCAAGTCACTGAGCTGGATAATTTATGTTGGAATGTCAGCTTTGCAACAGGCGTAAAATTACAAGTCATTAGCAGGGCTGTGTGCGGAGCAGCCGCTCGGGTTCCTTGGGCAGCGGCAGTCGCTTTCCAGGGAGGCTGCCCTTGGGAACTGGCCTTTCCCAGTGGAATGGGACTGCTGGGTGATGTCATCATTGGGAATTGCTAAAGAAAAAAGCGTGGAATTCTTGTTCTCCAAAGAACGACTCATCTTTTTGTCCCAGGCTGGCTGCTGAACAAGCATCCCGGCACAGCGTGCGGGCTGATTGCAGCCGTGGGGCTGGAGGGACACCGGGGCCCAGGGATGCCCGGGAAGGCACACGGAGCAGCTGCCAGGCATTCCCGGCGTGGGGCGCGTGGTTCCTCGGGAGACAGCCTGACCCACAGCACAACCCCGTGCGTGCGTGCGCCTGAGCGGGGCCTCCAGGGAAAAGCCATTGCCCGTAACGCTGCCGAGGGCAGTGTGAGTGACCCGGCTCTGGATGCGATTCTGTCACCCAGGCTTGGCAGAGGGGTGCAGGACTCACGGCGAGGACCCACCTGCCCTTTGCAGTGAGCGCAAGGCAGGTGCACACAGCAGCACCCAGCGAGCTTGCAAACTGTCTAGAGACCCTGCTCGTCTGCTGCACCAGGAGCTCAGCCCCAGCAGAAGCACCGAGACGCAGCGAGGTCCACGGAAGGAACAGATCTCACAGCAGAATAAACTGCCGTGCAGGGGAACAACTGCTGCTGCTGCTCGCAGGGAGGCTGGGGAAGGGGCCTGTCCGTGCACATGCCCAGCATGACAACACCCAAACACACAGAATAATTCAGGCAGTGGAAACTTATCACAGAGCAGTACCAGCCTCGTCTGCAGCATTGCAGCTTTCTTCGCCATCAGCCCTTGCTGGGCTTCTTGCAGGGAAAGGTTAATGAAGTAACACGATGCAAATCTCTCACCACGCAGGGGTATGCAGTGTGTTTGCAAAGAACTTCTGCTGCTGGATGGGTGCCACCAGCTTGTCACAGAGAGGCACATCAGCAGGAGAGGGAGCCTGAGAGGTGGCAGTGTGGCTGCTGCAGGGGTAGTGAAGTGGGGAAAAGCTGAGCCCCTGCTCAGCTTTGGGCACATAGCCTCCAAGTAGCCTCCCTGGACTGACCCTTCAGTCAGGTTAAAGACTTCACAAAAGTGATGGTCTAGTGTCAAGGAGGAAAAAAAAAAGGAACAGAATCCCACATTACTGCAGGAAGCCTATGGACTAGGGCAAAGCAGAGGCAGTCTGTCCCAACTGGGGCTAGCCTGATAAAGCAACAAGATCCAGCTCACCCTGAGCTGGGCAGCTGAGGTGCCGGCCACATCCAGCACTGAACACCATGAGCAGCAGCATGAGGAGGTGGCTCCTCTTCTCCTTCAGCATCTCAGAGAGGGCAGAGCGGGCCCACCCGGTCCCCAGCAACAAGAAGGGTGGAAAGAGGTCACCAGGTAAGGGCACCTGCTGCTCTGCACCCTTCCCCACACTGCTCCACCTCCATGTCCCTTCCCCTGCAGGTCACAGACCAGCAGGACAATGACATGGCCATTGCAGCATAGCTTATATCTTAATAACAAGACTTAGCTCATTCTTACAAAGCCCTTTATTTTCCATCTTCAAGCTTATAAAAACTGTTACTCAAAAACCAAAGGTGTTTAAAACTTTACATATGTACAGCATGAGAAATAAATAATGTTTTAAGTCATAGAAAAACCACAATATACAAATAAGGCTTTGAAACCACTTTACCCATGGCACGGTGACAAGTCACAGATACTTACCAAAGGCTTCAATAATTGAAGCCTTTGCATAAAACCATAAAAAAAATCTCCAAATGTGCTTGCTTTGCCTGGATTGAAGTTCTCCAAAAAACCTCAGACAACCATAGGCATCAAACGATTTTAAGTCTTCAGAGCTCAGTCCAGCATGTGGCAGCAACACAGCTTGAGATTGCCTTTCCGTGCAGCAAAGTTCAAGAGCAGTCTCGGTTGTTAGACCAAGTCTCCTTCTTCCCACCCCATCAAAAGGGCTAGTTCACCTCCGACAAGGTCCCATCTGCTGCAGCAGCTAGGACAGCTGCCGAGCGTCTGTCCAGCTCCAGAACAGCCAAGTGCCGAGCGTCTGTCCAACTCCAAAGCCAAGTTCATGGGGAATCCAGCTAGGACGTTGCACTAATGAGGGTGGACGGTTGTCTGTTTGGCTCAGTTAAGCACTTGGCCTAAAGTTAAGTCTTAATTACGCTCTGGTACTGCAGCAGCATTTGAGCAGAGGCAAACACGTTCTCAGTAGTTAAGAGGACCAATGCAACATTCTCCCGAAGCAGGACAGTTCATTACCTTCCTCCGTAGTCAGTAGATGTGCAGCTGCCTTAAAAAGCTTAATAAAACAAGCTTAATAGAAAGCTCTGTCTGTAGTAACACCCATGCTTGGTTCAGACATGCGCTGGGGCAGCTGCCAGCACCCTCAGTTGGTATCTGGACCTTGTTTTGCCCTAGATACAGGGAGGATGGAGCTCCTCCACAAGGTGACCTAGAGAGATTTGAGTATCAGCCAGATACAGTAACTGATTTTCAGGGTAAGCAGAGGACAGCTTGAAGATAAGTGACATTGTGCTTATTCCCCCCCTAGAGATATTCCCCCCCAAAACTTAACATGTTTGGTGGTCTTATCTTCCCCCAGCCCTTAGTGCTTGTGGATTCCCAGTCACCCCTATGCCAGGCACCAGGCTATCGTTGGCAGCTCCATCACCAACAGTTTGACAGTCAGTTAACACAGTTGTCTTCCCAACTCCGCTGGCAGGCAGGCCAGTAGGTCATTGCTGAGGTCTAGATCTGTGAAGGCTTCATCCGCAGCTCTGCTTAAGGAAACGCAGAGTGCAACAGATCAAGAAAGGGTTAAAGGCACAAACCAGGCTCCCTGGAAAGGGGAAGGCGGTTTCAGTTATTCGAGGTCTAGGACCACAGTCCATCTGTTTCTTGCATCCGTTCCAAGGTGTTTGGTCCTGAAGAGCTAGCTGTTTTAAGTGCTACCTAGACAGAATTTTTGCCAGAGTATCACCCCACACGTGTGGTCTTCATGCATCTAGGCTGTTCAGTTGTGAGATTTCAGGGAAGTCCTCAGAGCAAGTTTGAGAAAGGCCTAAAAGGCAGAGAGAAAACACACCTGGTTAAACACAGAGCTTAAGAGCAATAAAGTAATCATAAGAAATGCTGGGACATTAGAAACAGGTTTTGACAGTCCCAGTTAATATTTTATTCTGTTAAAAAAAGCTCTTTGCCTGATAGCTACCCAGTGGGAACAGAGCAGACACAGCACACAAGCAGATAGCTGCAAATAGAGATTACAGGTCTTGATAGAGCCTGCCTGTGCAGAGCCCTTCAAGGGTAGCCAGATGTTCAGAGACGGTCTCCAGGCAGGAGCTCTAATCTCTCAGGGACTTGGCAGGAACGGAGCGTCCAGCAGCCGTCGTCGCTCCCGGGCTTGGGGAGGAAGGACCGTTTCCTGGAAATCCAGCTGCTCGGAGCAGCTCTGCTCTGCTGTGCCTCCTGTGGAGGCCACGCTGCACCAGCAAGCAGGAAGGGCACATCTGCCAGTAATTTCTGTTTAATGGGTGCTACAAGCAGCATATCAAAACAGCCTTTTATTGTACCTGCAGGAGCATTTGCTTGATCTTTCATTACTTGCAGCAGAGCAGCATTTTTGTGTTGCAGAGGGATCTCATTCATTAGGTTGTTTGCTACTGTAGCTGAAGCAGCCTGCTGGTTTCTGCCAAGCCTGGAGCCGATCAGCTCACGTGCAGGCAGAATGCTGCTTTCCAAGAAGGTTGTGCAAAGCTCAGCTGCCACGGGGCTCTCCTAACCTGAGCAGTGCTTGATGGGGAGCTCCAAAGCCACAAGTACACAAACAGAGACTTAAGAGAGGCCAGAAGCAAGGACCAGACCGAAAGCAACTGTCATCCAGCCAGACTAGCAAGGACACATCTGAAGCGTCGCTCGAGCATGTTGAAGCAAACAATCTGCCCCTGCTGGGGTCAGCCGCAATGTAAGGACTGATCCTAAGTGTCTGGAAGAGCATCCCAGAAGCAAACAGGACTCCAAGCCCTGCTGGAGGGTCTCCAATTAGCTTTCCACTCTTGCAAGGATCCTGAGTTTGGGTAGCACCAAAAGATACAAGAAGCCAAACTGGGACCAGAAATGAATAGTGTCTAATTATCTATGCTTAGTTAATTTTCATGCATGCATTAAATCTTTCATTAAGTCTAATAGCAGGGAATCAGGTTAGAATTTATCCACCTTTGATAGGAAAGAAAAAAGGAAGTCCTAATAGTCTAAAGACTCTACTCATGCATCAGACAGGATTTCTCCAGGCTGGTTTCCCCCTTACCTTTTTTGCCAGTCGTCTGCACATTTCACAAACCAGAGCTCTTTGCCAGGAGATATTCTGGTCAGCTGGGAATTCTCCACACAAAAAGCAAACCTAGGAGGAAGGACCAGAAGTCAAGTCAAGTCACCTCTTGTCTGCATGAGTGACAGTTTAAATCTATGTTCATTCTAGGGCGAGTTGTGTGGTTTGACACTTGTACAGGAAGCATCTTGACACACCATTACATGCTGAGTAGCTGTTGCAACCTTTTCTTTCTTAGTGTCATATTTTACATGAGAATCTTTGCTTCTACTACCCTTGTGCTCCACAGATTTCAGCAAATAGGATGTAGGCTGCCTCATGGATGACAGGAGACACTTATTTATAGCCAAGAAACAAGGGAAGTGTCACAGTAAGTGCTGTTACTTGGCAGATCTGGGGTACCTTCAGAGCAGCATTAGCACAAGATCTGGGACCTCTTACATAGCACCTCTACTTCTGGGTTGCCAGTGAGCAACCTCACCTTGCTTTCCTGTTGGATAGCTCACAAGGAGCAGCACAGTGTTTAAGTAGTTGGTGTTACCATGTTGCTGCCTGCCTAGTTTATTGATCTAGCTCATTCTGCCAAGTCAGTGCAATCACACATATAACTAAAATAGCCATGCTAGTGTGTGCTTTAGTATTTATTCTTGGCATTTATTATTTTAACCCTTCAGATAACATCTAAAGCCTTCTTAAAACAGGCTAATTCAGCCCCTGTGCCACATGCTCTAGGTGTGCCTGCTTGAGCAGGAAGGTTGGACTAGATGATCTCTAGAGGTCCCTTCCAGCCTTACCCATTCTGTGATTCTATGGGCAAGAGAGTTTTATATTATTTAAATGAAGCAACAGAGTGTCAGATCTAAATTTTAAGCTAAGCTAGGTTTCTATCTCTATTCTATAACCTCACATTGAACTTGCTCATGTAACCCATGCTCCTGCCCCATGAGGAGACATCATCTGATGACAGTGAACATGAAAGACTGTTCCGGCCACCAAGTGAGGTCAAAACCCCAACACCACTTTCCTTGTTGGATTCTGAATGGAGCTCCCTGCTGAAACTTCACCCATGTATTAGCAGAGCCTCTCACCTCTGCTGCGTTTCCCCAGACTTCACCCGTATACGTCTGATGTGCAGCTCCTGGGGCGACTTCGCAGGCCGGTACCAGTAGCTCTTGAGCTCTTTCCACAGATCGTACCAAGACTGAGAGGTTCCCTCCCAGGTGAGCTTTATTTTTAAGAGCTCACCCATGTCCTCCTCAGTGTAGACCAGGAAGGTGTTGGTGGCATTAAGGCCAATCTGCTCCAGCCTGAAAGATAAGCAGAAACTTAACCTTTCTTCCTTATGGAGGAGTGCCAGGAGGGCTGTCATTCAGCATAAGGCTTCAGATAGCCCTTTGCAGCTTATCAAGTGCTTTTTGTTTAACTGTCAACAGTCAATTACTGATAGCATTAAACCAGCTCTCCAAACTCATTTTTAATAGGAGGCATTAATTACTTGACTCAGACAGCTTTCCATTACTTAAAGGTGAATTTCAGACCTTGTTTCTTCTGCGACAGGCTAAAAAGACTGCAACATCCCCCTCCAGAGATAGAGGCACTTTCAGACCTACCCAAACGGGACAGGAAGGATCAAAACCTCAACAGCCATGAAGGTTGATGTGTAGAGGGCTGACCACACCAGCTCGCTTTCACAGGAGTAAGTTATAACTAAGTTACTTGACAAAAAGTTTCTGAATTGCAATAAGGTGCAGCTGTTAGTGTCAATGACTTAGGCCACCTTGTGCTTGTCTAAGCCCAGTTATCTTAAGCACAGTAGGTCAGTTTACTTACATTTCTAGAGAGAGGGGTTCGGAATCTCCATTGGTGCCATGAAGGGTGACTGAGAAGGTGGGATCAGCTGCTCCCAAGCTTTTGTAGCTGAAGACATGCATTTTCATCTGATAATGGTACACTGCAAGGAGACAAGGACAGCATAGATGGAGGCAAGTTTGCAAAGAGCCAGCGTTGTTAAGCATCACTCTATTTGATAGAGTGTTGACAGGCAAAAGTCAAAGTCTTTCTAAATGAGTCTCTGATCACACAGATATCTATATCAAGACATTGTGGATCTTTTTCCTGCTCTGTCTCCGATTTCAAAGTTGACATTTTCCAGGTGGAAACAGGACCAGGGACAGAAGCAGATGGAGCTAAAGGATCCCTTTCTCCACACTGAGGGCAGCTCTCCAAGCCTTTCAGTGCTCTAAGGTAGAGATGGGCTTGCACACAGGGACCATGTAAGCCACAGAGCTGCTTGAGAGGCAGTTGGTCCTTGCAGCCAGAGCCCTTGTTGGGCTCCATGGAGGAAGGAACTCAGTGACACTGCGGAGCAGGAATGTGGCCAGGTAACAGCAACAGGCTCTACTGCCTGTTCCTGCCTTGCTTGGAGGCAAGGCTACCCTTCCACCTCTACAAATTGTGTCTTGGATAAGGGTCACCCCACTCAGATCAAATGATCTCTAATCTGGATGCTCTGTAAGAAAGAAAGCATACCTTTGAACGGCATGTCAGCTCTTGTCTTCAGGTACATCTTGCTGTTCCTTTTGTTCTTGGTTCTCCTGGCGTTGTAGCCAATGCCATTGCAGCGGTTCTTCCGGCAGCTCAGGCAGATGCCCTTCTTGAAGCGACCCGAATCGGTGCACTGGAAGGCGAAGCTTTGCTTGTCGGGGTTCACCAGGGAGTCCACAAAGAGGTGCACAGACCGCTCGTGCTCGCATTTAACAACTTCACCGATAGCTGCGGGAGCAGAGTTGCAGGGGATACGTTTGGTTTACACATTTGTCACCTCAGCAGCCGTAAGATACAGTGAACGGAACCTTTTGGAGCCCAGTGGGAGTCGAGTTTGGCTAAACTTGACTTTTTTCAAACAGTAGCCATTCAAAAGGGTTAGTGCAAGACACCTGAAGACAGGTCACTTAGTCTCTACCACGAAGTTAGCTTTAAAGAGGAGTCCAAAGCGCGTATGAGAAGACCAGATGTTTTGAGCAGGTGTTAGGATGGAAAACATGCCGATTCAGAGTTAGAAGCACATCTAGTTTCTAGTGGTTATCTCCAGTAGAACAGGCAGTTTAGAAGGAAAAGTAGTTTTCTCTGCTCTCACAAATGGGATCATTCCCCAGCACCAACCCTGAAGTCGAGAAGTCTACAGTGGCAAAACCAGAGGCAAAACACATAACGAGAACTTACTGCCATAGGCAATTGCTCCTAAGACATCGCTGAGTCCGCAGCCAGGCTGGAAGTCTCCCCCATTGGGGTAGATGTCCACGTGGCCGACGGGCATCTGGATGCCAATGCTGACGCCCAGCGTCTCCCGCGTGTAGGTGTGCAGGACATCCACGAAGCCGGCGTCGTCGGGGGACAGGCGCTTGCTGGGGTCCACTCCTTCAAACATGGGGCCAGCCGGATCCAGGCCTAGGGACAGCAGAGGACACCAGTAAGAACTTGGGTGGTTTCATCCATAGCAGCTGCTAGGAGCTCCAATACCCCCACAGGACACAGACTTTCCCTGCCTCATTGAGGGTACCATCCCCACATCTTCACCACAGAATCACTGAAGGGGAGGAGAATGATGCCTGCAACACACCCCAGTATTGGCACTGCTCTGCTCAGTCTCTGAAGTGATGGGATACCATTTAAGCTTTTATCACATCCCCATCTACCACATCTTAACTTCTCACATTTGAGGTCCCTTAACTCCAGATCTGAGGCACTCTCTTCAACATATCTTCCGATAAAAGAGAAGATTTTGGCCAAACACCCCATGGGACAAACCATACTCAATAGCTATCACTTCCATTCATTTGAGTTGTATGGAAACAGTGTTTCCTCAAAGGAGACCTCAGATGGAAATAGCCTAAGCTGGACTTTTCCATGAGCATCCAAACCTACTTAAGACTAGGCAGTCCTCAGAGAAGCTTTTCATGAGCCTCCCAAGGTTTGGGATCTTGCCTCAAGGATATCTCCTCTCACATGGAGCGGACAAGAATGCCATGACACAAGGATGCTGGAAACATTCGGGAAACATTCCAGGGGACAACTCCACTAAAAGGTAGGAGACGGCCAGAAAAGCCACTTACCTGTAATTCTGCCTATCGTCCCCTGGACATGATTGCCAGCAAAGCCAGCAACGTGGGCCCCAAGGCTGTATCCAATCAAGTGAACATTTTGCAGTTGGAATAGTGGGTTCTCCTGTACGGAGAAACAGATAGTTTGTGTTTTTAGAATAACTACTCAACTTTTAACTGCAGGACTCTGAGGTCCTGTTCTAGGACTAGGTAGGAAGAAACAGGAGACAAACATTTTTTCCTCCCTGTTTTCTCAGGACACGTGCATGATATGCATGATGCTTGTTTGCACAGCACTTGTTTTGCCCCAATTGTAGCATCCAACTTTCAATCCCAGGCAGAATATTCCTGCCCTCTTCCCAAAGGGGCGCCAACCCCGAGCGCCCCGCTCCCACACTGGCACTCCCAAGCTGAGCTGAGGAGATGCAGGAGCCGGATCTCCTCCCCTTCCTTCACCAAGGAGCCCAGGGGTTTAGGGTTACACCTGCCCCTTGGCATTAGGGCTGGCACACACCCTCGCGTGGCCGCCCCTGCCCATCGCGCTGGTGCTGGTTCTACCTGCAGCCAGTTGAGCAGCTGGGCGATGCTTTTCCCCACCACCTGCGTGTTGTTCACGGCGTCCGTGTAGAGCTGGTGGGCCAGGGGCAGCCAGTCCACGACCACCACGTTGGCCTCCTTCTCCCGCTCCTGCAGGGCCGACACGAGGCTGCCCAGCCACGTTTCGAACATGCCGCTCATCTGTGGAGAAACCCGGGCATTAATTTGCCCTCCTGCCCACGGGGCAGCCCTCGGGGCTCCGTTTGCAGCTTGCACTTTCACTACACGCTTCCCTGGGAAGCTTCTCCTCTTACACTGCACTAATGGTGTAAGAAAAACAGGTTTTGACAGACGGGAGCAATTAGCCTCGCTGCCTTTTAAGTGCAGAGGGAGAGGCGCTGCTACCTGCAGCCTTATCGCCCGTCCTCGAGGGCTTCGGGCTTGGAGGCATTGCAAAATTATTCCCCAGGCCGGGCACTGCAGTTTGCACAAGCAGAGGCCGAGCCGATAAGTCCACTGATGCCGGGCACGCGGTTACCCAGGGCGCAGGAGGAGGGAGAGGGACAAAGTGCCCACGCTGTGTCTCCACAGGGAGCCCCGCCGCGGGAGCGGGGCTGCGCGCACGTGGCTGCGCTTACAGCGAGCTGCGAGTCCAGCAGCATCGCGGCACGCGCTTGCTCGTGTTTTTAGCAAAACGGCCACGGTTTCGTTTAGAAAGCTCCTCTTAGGGGCACAAAGGCACCCTGAGGGGTGCGACGGGGCGATCTCCCAGCGCTTTAAGCGATGCCGGTGCTCCCGGCGGGCAGGCAGCCCCGCGGCGGGATGCTCCGCTCCGCGGCGCCGCGCACTCACCGTCCAGCCGTGGATGATGAGGAAGGTCTTGGCGGTGGCGTTGAAGCCGCAGCGCTGCAGGCGGCCGCGCTGCCCCACGGCGAGCTCGCAGCCCTCGGCCTCGGCGTCGCCCGCCGCGCGCAGGTTGAACCTGACGCGGGGCGCGCGCGGGGCGGCCCCGCTTCCCGCCGCCGCCGGCGTCGTGGTCGTCGCACCTGCATGCGGGGACAGCGGAGGGACGGTGGGGACACGCCGCGGGGCGCCGCGTGCCCGGCCCCACGGACCCTGCCCACCCGCGACACCCGCGGCTCCCCGCGCCCGCGCCCACCTCCGCGCAGGTGCGGGGCCGCCATGCAGGCGGCGAGGGCGGCGCAGAGCAGCAGCACGAGCCCGCCCATGGCGCAGGGGACCGCGGGCACGGCGCGGACCGGACCGGCAC
>JAVCKT010008508.1:0-11730 GCA_032273925.1 Rhynchotus rufescens | reverse complement strand
CTTTTAGAAATTGTATCTAATCTAGTTTTTCAGAAGAAATCCTGCAGCCCCGCTGTGGAACACAGATTTTACAACCCTAATAATTCTCTCTGACCAACACAAGAACAAGCATGAATGGGGAAGCAAGTGGATGACAAAGCCCCTCTTGGAGATGACTAAACACTGTCTAGCTGGAGACTGTCCCAGCTGGCCAAGTGTTCCAGGATCTACCCCCTTAACCAGGTTAAAAAAAAAAATTAAAAAAAAATCTTCTCAGTTTTTGGGCTGAACCTACTCATCAAAACACTCATTTGAAACTAAAGATTTAGCTGCAAATTGACATTTTGATGCAAACTGCTCTTGTAACAGTAACATTGTAAATAGCATGTCATCACAAAATAACAGCTTCACTTTTGAATTAACTTTTCATCAGGGTATCTTGAAGAGCTTTGCCTTACCTCAAAAGGCCAACATTGCATTATGAGGCATTTCCAAGTTACCTTCTTTGCCCGTAATTTCACTATTCTCTTTGGGTCTCTTACATGCATTTTATCCTGCTATAAAGCTGTCAAACACCATCCGACAGCCACAACATGGGACAGACTGCTGGCACATCCAAACCACGGGCCCCATCACATCTCCCTCTGCAGACCGTGAGGAGTCCCTGGGCAGCAGCACAACCTGAGGTAGGTCTCTCCTAACCCCTTTTTGAAAAGGAAAGGGTTCTAAAATGCCCGAACCTACTTGCTCTGTTATTTGTGGGCCGCTCTGGTTCACAGACCTGGCCAGCCTCCTGCCACCCATTACCCAGCTCCTGGGTGCTTGAGGACATGGTGGCTTCTTGGTTGCCCTTCTCCAAGGGTGGACAGGTCCAGCATCAGCAGGATGCTCCCTCTGCCAGGGTGGACGAGCAGCTAGAGGCAGCCCAAGAGCTTCAGATAACCCACTCCATGATGTTTCAAGGGCACTTAGGGCCCCAAAACTCCACTGAGCTCAGGCTGAAGAGAGTCACCAAAACACTATGTGTTTTGAGCAGCGCTCGCACGCACCAGGCGCGCGGCGCGGAGCCCAAACGCTGTCCTGCGCCGTCAGCCCGTCCAGAGAACACGAGCGTTTAAGAACAATCACTCTTCTAAGATGGCCCTTTGATCTTGTGCCCAGCTATTTATTGGGATTCACCCCAGAGAGCAGTAAAACGTATGAACTGCTGGGGGAAAAGCAGATCTTGCATTTTTACCAAGCTGAACGAAGCGGACAAAGCCATGTGCGTTCCCAATATGACAATTTGGGCCAGCTCCGTTAAAATCTAATAAAATCTTGGTTACATCTAATCACTTTTTAAGGTTGAGCGGAAGGAAATGCAAAATATTTGTAGCTGGTTAGGGTCTCTCTGCACGCTTCAAAGCCCCCTTGCGCTCCTCTGCTCACCCCTACTCAAAACAGTATTAAATGTAAAGAGAAAACATCGATTTCTGTACAATACATCTCTAAGTTGCTTAAAAAGAAAACACACACTGTTTTGTCCAATAACCTAACGAGGCATGCACTGTTTTTGCAAGAACAGAGATCCAAACAGGCTATTACTTCTTCATTTACATTTAGCCCTAATCTAACATGTCATGCAAATAGCACAGGAAAGAAAACGAAACCAAGGAAACCTCCCAGCCCTTTCCTTACCCCTGAACTACCAGCCATGTGCAGTTTCAAAGACCTTCCAGCAAGCCCAGCTCCACATCTGCACCCCATTAAGATCTAATTTGAAACAATTGCTATTCCCTATCTCCCTTGTTTTTCCTGGGTAGGGCAGCTTTGATGTTTACTAGTTGACCAAAATACATAAGAAATAGGCATAAAAAAGGGGAAAAAATGAACTGGAAGGTAGAAATTCTCTCCTCACAGAGGACAGGTCTAGATGTTCAGCAAACAGACACTAGAGCCCTGGCCCCTCCACACAACCATGACACGGGGCAGGCACTTGCTCATTCCAGTGCTTTCTGCTGGGCTTTCTGCTTTCACAGCTTGCTCCCAGCACAGGTTTTGGGAATTATCCACTACACCCCATGCAAAGGCACCCCAGGGTTGTTGAGAGGGAGGGAAAATGAAAAATGAAGTCAAAACCCCTGGGAACACAAGCATGGGGAAGCCCCCATTGCTGACCACTGCACCCAGGCACCACGAGCTCCGTTCCCTGCTTCAGAGCGGGTCCAGGACTGGTTCCCTGGGATGTGAAAGGGCTGCAGGAGATAAACGAAGGCTCCTTGGGCAAAACTCTGTGCCTCCCTGGCAGCTCTATTTCATGCAAGCAAATGCCTGCAAACCCAAAAGTGAACCCAAGAGTTTCATTCTTTGAAAATATTCCCTAAAATGTCCATTTTTTTCTTTCTGATTCTTCCTACCTCCACGCTGACTTCAGAGCTTTGGCTACAATCTTCCATCTTCTACAAATACAAAGTTTGCATAAGTCGCTCACCAACAAAGAAAGGAAATTAAGTCAAAATGAATTAATGTTGATTTAAATAAAGTAGATGCCTGGTATTTTAATCAGTGCAATAGCCTTCCACTTCTTAAACCTACAAAAGAATATGAACGCATTATGAAAAACCATCCATCAGCTTCCAAATAATCAACCTAGTTGAAAAGCTGACATTGCCCCATGTGTTTAATCCTACTCTGTGACTCATACTTATTTTTATCCTTTAAATGAAATTATTATTACTGGAAAACTTCTCTTTGCTACAGCAGTCTTGGTAGGTGCCACATGAGTTGAAGACTTATGAAGTCAAAGAGGGTCTTTGGCTTTTCAGCTAGCCAGCTGGTGACCAAATGGCACATACATGTACTCTTTAAATGCAGATTTCATAAACAAAACCCTTCTTGGCCACTTCAAGGAGTTTCACCCAAGCACAGGCTTCCCTTAGAAAAAGCAGAGGTGGCCAAAGTGCATATAACATGTCGGAATTCTGCAGTTTGTTTTCATGGGAATTAGGAAATGTTATCTTTAGGCAAATGCCAAGAGGCAGAGAATGGCTGAGGTTGGAAGCAGCCTTTGGTGATCTAGTTCAAGCTCTGAACTTGCGCAGGGACAAGCAAAGGGTCAAGAGGGAGACACGTGGGGTCCTTCTTGGCATGAAGGTCTCCCAGAAAGGGCCTCACGTCCCCAGCTCTGTGCAGTGGAGCAGTCCTGGTAGCCCCAAGACTGGGATGGGCTTTGGTCATTATGGAGGGGCCGGGAAGCAGCCCGTGTCCTCTTCCTGCCCCAGCTGCCTCTGGAGGAAACTCAAAGGTTCCAAGAGGAGAAAAAGCCACTTGGAGAGATGAGCACTATGAGTGACCAGGAGATCCTCCCCTACTCAACAGGCAGGGAATTGGGTCACCAGCAGATGCAGCTTGCCCCTATTTTTCTAGCATGCTGTCCGCTTTGTAGTGCCGAGATCCCTTTCCCAGAAACCTAGGCTAACATACACAAACTTGAGGAGAAACCCCCCCGGTAACAGCTCTCTGGATTAAACCCATGTCCATCAGATTAATCAAGCCGTGCATTGCACTGGCAAACATGTTTTCCCAAATTGGAGATATAAATATTTACAATTTCTGCAGCAACGACAGGGACACGTAAACAAGGCGCAGCTCATGGGAACGGCCCCGAGCACCAAAGCTCGGCCTCGCAGCACCTCCAGGGTTTTCTCATGGGTTTCTGCACATGGTTTAACCCACCTGCCTGGCACAACTGCAGGGACAACCACCACAGAGAGGGTTCTGGGGTCAAAAGGAGAAAATGAGGTTCGAGTGCTTAAAAGTTTATGACCACAAACCAGCTGGTCCTTCTCCAGCTTGAAGGAGCATCAAGGGAAAACCAACAGTAGAGGCTCTTCCCACCTCAAAGGCCCAGGGTGAAGAGGCCACCAGGATTTTAATCATCCAGAGCTACAAGCTTCCAGGAAAGCCCGTCTGTCTCGGCGTGCTATTTCAGACCCGGGACATTTTCAGCTTGCGTAAATCAAGCGGGCAGATGACTGGACTCGCTTCTGAAATCCCCCCATACACCAAGTGAGGCAACTCAGCTTGGAAGCATCTCGTAATTAAAAGCACCAGCCAGCTAAGCGAGCCTCACGCACAGCTATTAATAGCTGCACAACCAGCAGCTGTCAAGAAAAGGCTAATAACTCTCACACTTGCATGCACACACCTTGGGCAACCTGCGCCACGCGGCTGCTTAGCATCTGCTGACTTGTCTCTGCCTTTCTTTTAGTGGAGAGAGGTACTCTAGGGTCAGAAGGGAGTATTTTGGGAATCCAATCGCATGGAGGAATTTCTCATGGCTGGGATTGCACAAGGGAAATTCCTCCACCTGATGCTTTGCTCTCCGCGGCGTGGGAACGGCGGGCGCTGCTCCGCAGGCTCGGAGCGCCGGGATGCTCCAGGGCCCACAAGCACAGGCAGGAGGGAAATGCGTTCGCCGTCATCGGCCCCCCCAGGCAGACTTGTTTGGGTCTCAGGGTTGGTTTTTCTGCAGCTTCTCTCCGAACCAGCCCCGCTGAACAGCAGGGTCAGAGGTGCTCATGGAGCAGCAGTGCAGGAGCCCTGGGAAAGGGCTCATTAGGAGACACTGTGAACAGCATCTGCCCCTAGTTTAGTCCTGCCCAGAGGACAAAATACAAATTTTGTTAAAGATGCCAATGCCTATTCCTTTTATTGAAATACTTCAATTGATTGAGAATTAAACTTCTTGCTTCTTTGAGAGAACACAGAAGTGAACTACCGCAACAGCTTCCCCTGCAGACGAGCAGCCCCACGTCCGCCCCAGTGAGGCAGATTCATTATTTTCCAACTCGCTCCCTCAGTGGTTCCAATTAACATGTTTTAAACAGCAAAGCCTCTCTGCATGACCATCGACAGGAGCGTATCCAATGCAGCAGCAGCTCCTGCACGAGGGTAAGGCCAGGAGAGCGCTCGCAGTCGTGAAAACAGAGGAGTTCTGTGGGTGTTTATGAACCCTCCGCGCTGTAAGCATGCTCTCACTGCCCGAGGATTAGAGCAAGAACTACTCTTTGCAGAAACTGCTTAAGTTGCATCCTTCGGGAACATTGTGTGCCACTGAGTTCATCCTGCTTTAATTTCTTGGGAAAAAAAAAAAGCTGCTTGCAGCTGTCCTGAACCTTGCAGCCAGCCCCAAATAAGCAGAGCATCATATGATGACAATGACACTGGGGCCACCAATAGCCTTGTATTACCCACCTACACTCAGAAAGAAATCAAAACAAACAAAACCCACTGATTTAAACAAATAAAACCCACTGATTTAAAAAATAAACGAATAAAAAAATTTTTAAAAATCCAAACCCGTCTTTATCCCTCTGCCTTGCTGCTCTCATGGCCACAGGGGGATGCCAGCAAAGAGCATCATCTTCCTCTGCGGAGAGCTGACCTTTCAGCTGGCTGCTGACTCACCCGGGAGCTGTAAACAGCGACTGCGACTTAGTCTCTGCCCGCAGCCCTTGGTTCCCCCTCCTCGAGCTCAGCCCCAGCACCGCGGCCCCAGCTCCGCTCGCTCCTCTCTGCAGATCCTCCTCCCAGGGCAGAATTTAACAAGGTGCCCGGCTCTTTTGAGCTGCACCAGCTGCTATTGCTCTCTGAGAGCACAGGGCTGCTCCGAGGCAGGCAAAATGGCATTAGTTAACCCTAAAGATCATTTGCCATTGAAAAAACTCTGCTCGCTGGAGCTCCTGGAGCCTCCAGAACTGAAAGCCCCAAGGGCATCGCTGCTGGATCAGTTTTGGCATCTATTACACCAGATTATTCAAGGAGCAAATGGCAGGTAAGTGGCACAAGTCAATGGGTTTATAGCACCGATCACAGAGCAAGGCCTCCACCACCTGTAGAAGCAACACAGAGGGATTTCCTGGCCAGAGGAACCAGGCACCTCCACCCCCTTCCAACGCTTCCCCCCTTTCCAGTTGTGCCAAATAAAAATAAAAAATAATTTTAAGATATTTTTTAAAAAAATCTCAGCCTGCCACAGCAGCCTGATTCAGCCCCGTTTTCCCAGACAGAGGGGCTGGGAGGCAAAGCCAGCTTGTCTGGTTTGGAAAAACAACCGCAGAGACAACCAGCGGTGACAGCCAGCAACTATGTCAAGCCACATGCCACAGTGGCAGCGAGCAAATTTAGTAGCACAGGCTTCAGCTTTTCTTAACTAATTTTTTAAAATAAATTATGTTGATTAAAATCAGAAGGCAGCAACGACTGAGCCCCCAAAATAGAACACAACCCTCGGATGAGGCGACAGTGGCAGAAATGAGCTGTCAAGAGACCCACTGATCGCAGCTCCGCAGCGTTTAGCTAATTCTGCTCCAAGATAGCACCACAGATTTGGACAAAACTAACGTGGTTGAAGTTTCAGATTGCCTTTTCTTCCCTAAAGGGTTATATTTAAGCTCCTATACTATCAGATCAGCTTCTAAAGTGGTGGGGAAGGAGGCACGAACTAAGCGAGCCTTAAGTCACCACGCATCAAGTTGCAGCATTACTGTTTCATAAAGAGGAATGGAACAAGCCTTGTGGTACCTTGGTCCTTGTCAGCTGCAATTGCTCTTTCAAGATATATTTTAGTTTTTAAGTTGCCTGTATTTCTGAGGTCAGGTCATACAACAGCCCACTTGGACATCAGTGACGAATCCAGTGCGCTGGGCAGGAAAGCCATGAAAACATCTACCTATAAAAAGGGGAATCTCAAGTTCCTCAATGAGCCCCTTTTGACCAGACTTTTAAGTGAAAATAACCTTGGAAAAGGGAATACCTCTAGGAAAACAGTGAGGTTCAGCAGGGCCCTTTTCCCATAGGAATTCCGCCTGCCTGTGCTGCTCCGTGGTTCAGATGCAAGCCCCAAGCGCCCGCCTCGCGCCCCTCGCCGAGGCCTCGCTACCTCGGTCCAGCAGTTGCACATTTGCTGCATCCACGGCCAAGTATTTGGCGCAACCAGCTCCTCCCTTCCGACGTCTCCAACAGAGCAAGAAACAGCAGCATGTTGGAGCCCACGAGCCCAGGCGGCGCACGCAAACGTAATCGCTCGGGCATTTCATGCGCTTCAAGGCTACATTGCAAAGTGATTGATTTCTTATGGCCAAAACAGTCGTGTTCAGACAACACGAGGCTTCATGTGACAATCTAAAGAGGACAATTGCATATTCTTTTCTAACCTGACAAAAGCAAAAATTAAAAAGAAATACGCTCATCGCAGTAACACCTACCCATTTCCTTCCCTTCCTTGGCTGCAGAGTATCACTGAGCAAGTAGCTTGCTCCATCGGGGAAGCCAGAGGTCATGAAGGAGATGAAATGCAGGAGTTGCTACGGGAATTTATTACCGAAAAGCACCAAAACTAACGTTTTCCCCTTGTACCGTACAGATGTTCAAATTGCCACACGCAGCTCTTGCTCCACAGTCCCAGGGAAGAAGAGACTATCAGATGCAAGGTCAGCTACCTGGTTTGAAATATCCTATTTTGTCCTTATCCACCTAATAAACTCCCTAGGGGAGGCCAGCTCCAAGTTACACAGTCAACAAATGGTTGAGGTTGGAAGGGACCTCTAGAGACCATCTAGTCCAACCCCAGCTCCAGTAGGGACACTCGGAGGATGGGGCACAGGGTGGCATTCAGGCAGGTTTGGAAGATCTCCAGAGAAGGAGACTCCACAACCTCCCTGGGCAGCCTGTCCCAGGGCTCGGGCACCCTCACAGATGAGAAGTTCTTCCTCAACAGAAAGAAGTTTATCCAACCAGACACCATTTATCTGGAATGTGTAAGCTAGGAACATCCCAAATTTGCCAGCACATGAAGATGGGGTGACACCAAGCTAGCAAAGGAAACCCATTTCCACCCCATCCCAGCACCAGGAGTAGTGACAAGCGTGGTGGCAGTTGGTGTGTGTTTTCAAGGCCACCTGAACCAGCTTAGCACATCCACTGGAAAACAAAGATCAAAAAAAGACACCTCTAAGATGCGACTGGCCAAAGAGGGGCTGGAGCTGCTGACATTGGCATCAAGAGACCTCCTGTCAACATTATCCAATCCAGAGAAACCCATTCCCAAAGGACCGGTTCTACGCTACACTTCAACGCAACCAACAGCCCTTTGGCAAACATCCATGCAATCTTGCTCTTTCTTCTCCATTTTCCCCTCGTTGCTTTATCCAAAGAGCTTTCACCAAGCCATCAGCAGCACAGAGCAGTAACTCAGCACGACGTCCCTGCCAGTCACGGTGACAACCCCGGAGCTGCCAAGGAAACCACAAAGGCTCCACACACACCAAGCGGAGCCGCTTCCTCCTTGGGTTACCAACAAAGTACGGGACTAAAACGCCCCATTAAAAACCCCCATGGAGCCCACAAGCACCAAGGGCTACAGGGAGCTAAGGAAACCAGTTGTCCAGCTGTTTGTTTACCTTCTTAACTGAAAATATTTAAGCAGGAATTGCACACAGAGATAAGCCACTCGCTAAGGCAAGGGGTTACAGCACATACATATGAGCTATTGCATGTGTGCGGGCATCGGCTGCAGCACAGAATTAGGCTTGGATGGCATTTCCAATTTAATCCTCCCTTTTTTTACATTTATTTTTCAGTTGCAAATAAGCTTTCATAAACAAATTTTGCAAAGGACTGAATTTTTTCCATGCATCATGCGAGCCCAAAGGCAGTTTTCCTTGTAAAATTTTAAGCAGCGTAAAGCTGGAGTTATGAGCACAGGGAAAAAGAAAACACAAACCAGGTTTTAGAGAATCTATTGGTTGGAAAAAAAGCAGCAGAACAGGAAAATTTATTCATGATTATTTTTACTTAAAGAGAAGAATATTTGTGACCATATGGGCATCAGTGTTTCCAACTGGGAGAGGGGAAACCTCTGGGCTAGATAGCTGGCACATCATGAAATAGGAGCCTTTCCTCAAAGGCCTGACGGTCTAAAGGCCAAGGCCTGAAACGCAGAGAATCAGAAAGGTCAGAAGCAAAAGTCAAAATAATTCACCAGCAGCCCACGTGCAGACAGGGAGAGGGAAGGAGCAGAAAGCCAAGCTTTTCTTTTTTGAGATAATTAATGCATACCAAGAGCAGAGCAGACAAAGTTAAAAATATTTCTTAAAAAGCCAGCTTTGAAAAAAAATCACAATATTTAGTTAAAAAAAGGGAAAAAGGATTTGTTTTCTAAGATAACTGTTAGCTTCTCTGGAAATACCACTTTCCTAATTAATAGCTTGCAATTTCCTCCAGAAGTGGCAAACGGGACCCTGCCTTTCCCCGCAATTCCCCTGCCCTTCCCCAAGGCCCGTGAGAAAAATGCCATGGGAAAAGAGCCGCTGGGAAGAGCGGAGCTTCTGCCTGCATCTGTCGCCCACGTTTCCCCTCTGCTCCAAGGTATCTGTTATGGGGGGAGATGAGAGGCCCGTCCTGCAGCCGCTTGCTCTGGCTGGTGCCCGAACACGTAACCGCAGAGCGGCTCCCCGAGCGCCTTGGGCAGAGCTGACCATGACCAGGCAGAGCAGCTCGGGGGCTTGTGGCTTCATTTTCTCATATGGCCTCTTCCCCTGCTGCAGGGCAGGCTCTGGGGAAGAAATTAGCTGCTCCTTTGCAGAAAACTACCCTTTTTCAGGGAAAAAAAGGGACATGATTCAGCTTTTGGGAAAAAATAGCATAGCTGGAGTCAACATTTAATAGCAGCACCTTTTATTTGTTTTCAAGGAAAGAGCTCTAATTAAGGAAAAAACCTTCAAGAAAAACAATGAGAAATGCACAGTGAGGCTCTCATCTTGCCCAAAATGAGGGAAACTGCAGTAAAAAAGAGGGTGCATGTAGGGCCAGACACATGCCCGTACCACCAGACACGGGTTCTCCATCACAGCCCGCGCGTGCTGCCCTAGATCAGACAAATCCAACCAAGACACAAACCCTCGAGGCACCTTCTACATTCCAGCTCCTCCCTCCAAAGCAGCTGAGGTTTCATGCAGGTTGTCTCAGCTTGGCCATTTACTGCAAAAACTTTGGGGCTAAAAGCTCAAAGCTTTGCAAATTTGATCAGCTCCAGAGGATGAAGCTTCCCACATCTCCAAAGACACGTTATGGCAAGCTGCCCGCTCCCCGTAACTCTGCCAAAAGGTATTTTAGGGCCATTTCCTACATTAATTCATTCATATTTTTTATTACTACTGTTGCTGCTATTTTACTTTTTTGAAAAGTTAAGAGTTGCAGGCAGGATGCTAATAAAAATCTTCATTTGAGGTTAAAAAAATGGTTTATATTTTAAGATTAAAATGGAACATTCATGGTCTACTACAAGAGCTTTATTGGGTTAAAAGGAAAAGATGACATCCAGTTCAGTAAAGCTATAGCGTTTTTTCATAAAAAGCACAGACTCTAGTTGAGCATAAAAACTTTAGAAATCTGCACTTAACCTCATAAATAGTTTAATGGATGAAGGAACCAGCACAAGAAGGGAAGGAAGAAAAGTTTCCAAAGGAAGAACAAGATCTGTTTGAAGTGCTTCTCATCACCAAAACACTTTGTTTCAAACAAGGACCTTGAGACCAAAGAGACGGTCACATTTAAGTCCTGTCACCAGTAGGAGACTGGGGAAAGCTCCCACCAGCTCATGCTGACTTTCTCCACTTATTTTGGAGAATTATCCAGATGAGCCAGAGCAGAAATCAAGACACTGCAGTACTGATGATAGGAACCATCTCCTATCTCCCAGTCCTGATAGGACTATTTTGGGGTCAGAAAGACTTGAAATAACATTTATCCTGAAAAAAGGATTTTTTTTAAGAGTTCATTAATGCTCCCCCATCTGCCTCAGCCCCAAACTGCAATCAAATCCAACGTGGACATTTCCTCACATCTAACCCAAGCTACACCAGGTGTAGCACCTACAGGAGAGCAGGATCCGAGGAACAAGGAAGAAACCAGGCTTCGACACACAAAAGCAATAGAAAAGCAGTTTGGAAACCAATTTCTGAAAACCGAAACAGCTTTTAGTTTTCCCTGCTGGATCAAGTGTTTATGTGGAGCTAAGAACCGAGCTCCCTGCTCCTCCCGTGGATCTTGGCGTGCTCCAAGAGGCAGGTTTTACAGCAAGTCAGGCCGTCCCATACACGGCGAAAACTCCAAGAATACTCCAGGGAGGGGTTAACAGCAGTTATATGAGAAACTAGAGATATTGGGTGTTGAAATGCATTTAACAACAACAAAACGCCCTGTTCAGCTTGGCCACAGCAGGGAAAAGTGGCAGCAAACACGAGATTGGGATCACTTTGAAAACGCCCATGGGCTTTCACAGTTGCTGCAAGGGGCAATAAGCAATGTGCCAAACGTCAGCGTTTGGGGCAAACGCTTTGCAAGCCTGGTGAAGAGCAAAGCACCAGACACGGGCAGGGACCCGCGGCTAGAGGGTCTGCAGGAAGGCAGGACATCACCAAGCTGGGCAACCTCTAGCAGCTCAGTGGAAGTTGTTCCTCATCAAAATACATCAGCAGAAAATCCCCTGGTGACTGATGGCCGTGCTGCCTACGAGCTGATAGGCCCCAGGAATCCAGCCATCTGGCCCGTGTGTGTGTGAAGAAGTATGGATTTATTTCAGAGGAAGGAGTTTTAAGGGGAGGAAAACATTTGCAGGCTGTAGAGGGGCAAATGTTTTTTCAGACAGGCAAAGTCTGTCTGAAGGGCAGCAAAGATTGAAATCAAAGGGCCATCACTCTTCTTGAGACC